>KK112159.1:563648-574875 GCA_000611955.2 Stegodyphus mimosarum
TTGTGATCTCCGGAAGCGATCGACTTTGAAGCTGTCTTCACCGTTATAGCCTGAAGTCTTTGTTGCTGATTGCTTCAGAGTGTTTGCAGTAGATTTTCCGACGACTGTAAACGTGTTTTTGGAGCTGTCCTCAATAATACTGGCTAAGAAATTGTGTTTTCATCCTTCATCAAGTGTTGTCGTCAATCACTCCAAATCCGCAAACCCGCAGAACGCAACAATATCTAGTTGTCCTTCGCAAAAATCGCGGCACCTGACTAACTTCAACACTTTCATTATTTTCATGCAAAATATTGAGAGTGTATTAATTTAAAATGATATTATTAATCATTTATGTGAATAACTGAGTATGAACTCGAAAAATATTAGAAAAATGTATAACTTTTTGTGTGTATTATCAAAACGCGATGATTCCGAATGCATGAGAATTTTTCTTGTATAATTCTTTAGGAATTAAGATATGGATTTTTTTTAATGTTGATGTCATTATCTCTCCTTAAAACTCATTTTAAATTAACATATACTCTTCTTCTCCTTTAAGTCTAAATTTAATCTTGATTAAAGATTATTGCAATACTGTAAATTTAAAGTGGAACAGAAAAATATTTTTACTATTTACAAAACTTTGCTACAGGCGTTATTAAGAAACGTTTACTTGCGTATATGTTCTTAATCACAGAGACCGCTAAATCAACAATTTCAGATATCATTTCTAAATGAACTGTATCTAATCTCACATGAACGTAGCAGCTCAAAACAATTTCTTTTAGTGAAACAAATTTTAATTAATGGTTTTCATTTTTCTCGAAAGAATTCCACCTTCCGATTTTTGTATAATGTATTGACTAAGGACTTATCTCAGTATCGCTCGTATTGCAGTCTGTGGTCAACCGTCTGTGGTCTTCTTCCCGTAATTGCGATCAATTCAGAATCAAGTTTCAGAACAAACGAATCGGAGGAGGCCCATGGAAAACTCATTAATGGGGGAAGTCTTTCCCGAAACTTTTCCTCCCGTTCAACCCCAGAGGCCGTGATTGCCCATTGTTCACTTCCGGAGTGGTGCTGGAACAGTGACCCTTTGCCGGCTAAAGGACGCTGGGTGTCATCTGCAGTCAAATGGACCCGATGCTCTATTTGAATTTTCCCACTGAGAACTCGAGTTTTAATTTGCAATGAGTGCCGGGGTGAAGTTGAGATTTCGTTCATTTTCAATATCGAGATCCGTTGAATAAAGAACATCAAATATCTACTAGACAATTTAGAAAGCTCTATATTCTGAACACCTCACACTCCATTTCCTTCTGTTTCAGATCATGTGAACATCAGTAAATGAAATTTTCGCTAATTTCTTTAAGCAGTTTTTTGCTAGTTTCTTTAAACAATTAGTTTAATTTTTACTAGAATATTGTTTTTAATTAAATATATTTTATTATAATCTAATGAGCGTTACTGTTGTTTCTCCATAACAGTGGTTCTAAAAAACATTTATCGGCCATTTCGTACATATTTCGGGAAGCATTTTCGGGGAGCTAAATAAGCTTAGAATTCCCGATGCAGTGTCAAGTCTTGGCATACATTTGTATATTTTTCTCAGTCTTTTCTCAATTCATCATATCCAGTTTTAGTAAGATGGTTACAAAAAACGTTTTTCGTATATATATATATTGTATTTTTACGTATTTTATTACATTAACTTTTTGTATGCCAACTTTATTTACGTAATATCACTTTCTTCGCACGTACGCCATATAATATTCAATTAAACAGCAAATCATAAAAGATTTAAAAACAGCCTATCTTTAGAATTTCCGATAGACAGTCTCGAGCGATGGAGATAAGAATGTTGTTTTTTCGTACAGTGTTGCCATTGCTTGCTTCGAAATCGTCGAGTTTGTTAATCAAAGGATTCTTTAACGTTTTATAAAATATGAAATAGATAATTTAACAAATTCGAAATACAAATTCGGCTTTCTAAGTACCCGTGTCGGGTGGGTTATTATGTTGTTCAAAATTGGATTACTCTAGCTGCAGTCGTTTTTTTCATAATGCGAGAAAAATACGTACATTCAAACAGATTCTTTATTACTTAATTTCTTTAAATGTACATAGGGCGATAATATTTGGTGGCAGCAATCTGCTCAACTGCTCATATAATGCCGTTTTCGAGAGTAATATCCCGTTCGGGACTAACATCTCTTTTGGGCTAATAAACAGTCATCGCAGATATTTAAAACTGAAAATAGACTTTCATCTGCAAAAGCACTGAAGATACAGGGTCTCAACATTCCTATTTGAACAATAGAATAATTAGAGATCTAAAAATTGAAGCCCAAATGTAAACAAACCCATTCATGGTCTTTTTGGAGGGAATCCCATGCGCACGAAGTATGTGAACTCAAAATTAGAAATAAGCAGGACAGTTTTTTTTTTTTTTTTTTTTTTCGTTATAGCTAAATATATGTGTTTGCAGTATAAAAATTATTAGAAATTATGTAAAAAATAATGATCTACCATAATAAATCTCATATTATTTTATGTAAATCGAGAGCTAAACTACAAATCAGTCAGAGCCTGTAGCGGACGCACCTTATTATTACAAAGGAAACATTCTGTATATCTAAAATACTTGTTAAAACAAAATAGTTGCTTTTATAAGTCTCAAAACCGCCTGAAATGAATTCAGAGTTAACTTCAACACTGTGCTTAAAGGGTACTTTATAACTGCATCAAACTTTATCATGATGCTCGAATTCTTAAAAACATAAAGCAATAATTGAGGATCCTTATATGTAAACGGCACTGTAAATTTTAACAGAAAGTGTTAAAAAATACAGTATTATGCATTCTATTTCATATTATGCAGATTAATGTTTCATATAAGCAATAATAGCTGTGCTAAGCTCACAAATAGTGTGTAATGAAATAGTATGCAAATGTTGTTTCATAAAAGAAATAATCAATACGTATTAGTAGTACATACGGACAATACACTTCAATACAGATAAGGATTCCGATAAACAATAATGTCTGTGTATTAGTAATATTAATATCTTAAATGCAAAACCTTATTTCCAAATGAAATTTACAATGTAACATGAAGACCATTATAAAATATTCAAAGGATCATATTCGCATTGTATTTCAGGTAAAATAATGCAATTTTTTTTAGTATTAGTAATGTACACAAAAAGACCAGTCTCAGAGACGAATGTGTATATCAACAATGCGAGGCGAGACTAAATGGAACAAAAAATACTATTTAAGCTGGTACCCTCCCAACGGCTTTCCGTCCGGCTCTGGCGCAACTTTATTGCGTCGTATGCAGGATTTCGCGCCTTGAGCGGTGACCTCGTTCTTCACGGTCTGTGGGGAATTTAATGTACTTGATCAAATGGACATTGGGATTATACCAGTTCACTAGTAGTTCATATCTGTATACCACGTGTTTATTACATTTCGGGAAAAAGGAAAGATTGTTTGTTAAGCTTTGAAGTTTCTAAAAATATGAGAATGTGATTTTGATTACAATCAAATAATTACTGGACACGGGCGCTTCCCTGCGTACCAAAAAAGATTTAATTTGCAAAATAATAAACCCGGTATTTCGTTGAAAACTGCGTATTATTGCGACCTGTTGGGGAAAAACATGGTAACATAAAGGAATTCTATTGCCGCAGGAAAGAGTTTAGATTTGCAAGGATCTGATGCTCTTTATATATGACAATAGAGCAATATTAAGAATTTTGGTTTGTTTTTAACTGCATTTTTGTTTTAATCTATGTTGGGTGTGTTGCGTTAACCATGAGGCCGACTATTAACGGCCAGGAAGGTTGCAGTAGTCTGGCTATTACATTACCACTTGTTTATTGTTGTAATGTTCTAGACAGGCAATCGCCTTAGAAAATTGACCTTGAATACCGATATTTATTTATATTCTGAGAAATACTAGCCACTTTCAGGGGTACAGTAGACAGTCATACTAAAGGTTTCACTGTAGTTTTAGATTGATACTTCCGCTTATAAACCTATCAAATTTCAGCAATGTTTTCTCGCCATTGCACGAGATCAAGATCTTCGTTTAACCTGGGAGGTGTTTTGATATAGGTATATTTTTTTTCTATTTTGAGATAATGTCAGATGTTCTGTATTTGGTTATTTGGCATCTATGCAAGCATTATTTTTTTTTAATGGGAAAAAAACTTGGATCATAAAATAAATTAAAAACCATTAAACTGTTTGAAATTGGTCTATTTATGTAATAGTGGGAAATATCTGAAAAATCTCTTAAAACTAGCAGAAACTCGTGCCATAATTAAAGCTGTTATTTTTATCATCCCCTTACTTGCCACATCTAGCATTCTAGAGACTATTTTCTGTTCTTTAATGAAATTTTACACTCAAAGTGACAATTCTGATTGAATTAAAAAAAGAATTAAAATATGTATACAATAATGAATACTGTATTTCAAAAGTTCTCTTTTACTAAAACAAATAATAACTCTTTGGACATACCAAAAGATATAGATATGCAGATATGCTTCTTCTACAGACTGCTTATCTGCAATAAAGCAGGTTTTTTTTTTTTTTTTTTTTTTTTTTTTTTTTTTTTTTTTTATCGATTTATTCAGCCAAGAATCTTTGTAGACTTACTATGCCCATATACTGATGATATAAAAGTTAATGAATTTGCTATCTTCAAAAAGCATCTAAAATACTATATATGATTAATGTTATTATTGAATGCACGTATATTGTTTATAACAGCAGAGTTAGCTATAAGAAGTTACGAAATTATTCGATATTTGTTTCAAATCCTGTACCTCAAAGTAAAGCAAGTGAATGAATTTCAAAAATGAAATACCATTATAAAAATTGGAGCACAATAATAGTAGGACGGTAAATAGTCATTATCGAAGTTAGAAATAAAAAACAAAATTACATTGGAAAATTAAATTAAAACAAATCTAAAAGTAAGAAACGATGGATGTTGATTGGATAAAGTATCATTTTCTGGGGGTGGGGCTAATTGATCTCAGTAAATTAGCTGCGTTTCTGTCAATATATCCTGCGTAACAGTTAAGTCAAATTGAATGAAGCAGACGCTATCCAAGTCAAGCTCCTCAAGTGCCTATTAGTGCAGCTCCAGAAGGGGTGGAATTTTGCTTCCATTGTTACTATATACGATAGGCTTTGAATTTTCAAAGCTAAAAATATAAAATTCCGAATTATATAGATAAAATAAATATATTTATATAGCGTAAATAAAAATGTTTAAACAAAATGAAGAAAACGGAATGCTTGAATATTTTTAAAAATAGAAAACTTAGGAACTAGGAAAACTAGGATTTATCTATTTGTTTCTAACTAACAGCTTTTAATTCTGGGTTAAGTAACTTTTCTGTCGTTGTCCTTTTCATCCACGCTTTTCATGCTAGATTGAAAATGAGGTAGCGAGCGTTTATTCAAATTTATGGAGAAAGAAGTGCTATTTAAGCGAAGGTTTCGCAAGTCGATTTTAGAGCGTGTTCCGTCTACTTCAGACCGCGTTATTACCGTGACTAAATAGCGATTTGATTCTGCGGCGTTGGGTGCTTCTAGCCATTAGGCTTGTCTCGCCGGTTTTCTACAAGCCAGAGCCTTCCTGCACGTTACTTTCTCCTATGAGTCGTTAGGCTAATCTAACTACATTTAATTTAGTTTAACATTCTTGTTTAGGTTAAGAAAGAAATGTTGGCTTATGTAAGCCCAAATGGAGTCGTCTGTGAAGTTGTTCTTTGTGTTTGAATAAAAGGGTCTTGTACATCTTTCTTCTGATTTTTGTCTGTCTATAGTTTAAGGTGAGAGGATTATTCCTCTACAGTCTTTTTAGAGTTCATTAATTTATGATACCAAAGAGAGTGAGACACTATAACTTACACTATAACTATATGTTGCTATAACGAAATTCAAAGGAATGAAAATTGGTTCTCTGTATCCGATCAGATAGGAAAAATTAATTAAAGGTGTAAGACTTGACTGAATGCTCACATCTATCAAAAGAAAAGCATAATAACTTTAAATTAAAAAAATCGAGTCAAGAGTTAATTGCAATTATTGTTTCGTATAATGTTAATGTTATTTCTCATTCTTTTTCAATTTCATACGTTAATAATTTTACACGACAAATTATTTAATACAGAAGTTATGGTTCAGATCCTTCCCTCCAAATACATATGTCTCTCTGAAGTATACATTTATGATTATGAATTATCATTTTATAGCTCAAAATATAAAAAAAATGGATAACAAAAGGTATTAATCAATTTAACTTTTAGTTAACGTCTAAGCATAATTACGGAAAAGTCATTATTTTGTGATTATTTTACTTTTTCGAAAATGATTAAAACGAGTTGCTTATTGTAATGACGCTCCAAGCTCCTGATAACTTCTTATTTCTTAAGTTGCAGGATCAAAGTAACTTTCTAGGGCAAAGGAAACAGTTGAGCTCAGTCTAAGTTCTCGTTATACAGATGCTATACAGTTCTCAGTAACGAGTATAATCTTTCAGCTGCTCTTGATCATTTTAGCTTTTGAAACTGTCCATTTTCCAGATGAGTGCGCCACACGTTACTATCCAAGTTGGCCCACACAAAAACTATACATCGCAGTTTCGATAACTTTCTACCAGCGCATTTATTAGTCTTTAATTTCAGCGTTTTCTTGTAGAATTATTCCATCTATATCTGCATTGAAAGCGTTTCTTTCTTTGATGTAAAGAAAGACCTCATACTAAATTTTTCCCACTTCTCGACATGAAATTTTGAAGCACTCTCTGATTCTCCAAAAATGTTTCCCAGTGAAATGTTCAGCTTCTTGAAATTATCCAGCCAGCCATTTGAGCACATAAAATTTCGGTCTGAGTAAAACAGTTGCAGAGTTTATGCAAATTATATTTTCTGCTTGCCTGCTTTTTAAAAGAATTTTAAAAAAAATCTGAAAGCTTTCAGATTTTACATTACGCACAAAGGGTCTTTTTTTAACGTTTTGTGTGCTACCTTTATTTATTAAATATCATGTTCTTCGTATTTGAACCATAAAATTCAATTCAACAGCAATATCGCAAAATAATTTTTAAATGAGCATATCTTTAGAATTTCCGATGCACAGTCTAACGAGCTGCAGATAAAAATGTTTTTCCTTTTCGTACAGTGTTGCCATTGCTCGTTTTGAAATCGTTGAGTTTGTTAATCCTTTAATGTCCGCAAAAAATGAAAAAGATAATAAAACAAATTCCAAATTAGGATTTTTAAATGCCCATATTCGGTGGAGGATTACGTTATTCAAAATTGGACGGTTCTAGGTACCGTTGTTTTATGATAATGCGAGAAACATACATTCATTTATGCAGATTCTTCATTATTTAATTTCTTTAAACATAATACAGGGCTGTAATATTTGGTGACATCAGTTTGAAAAGTGAATCAACGTAGAATGAAAAAACGAAATTAATAGCCTTTCTGGGCTAACGCTCTTTGAGCAAAAAATATTATACGTGTAAGCTGAAATTTTTCTCATTTTTTTCCTACCCATGAAAACCCATAAAGACGTTAATCGTTTCGGATTATTTTTTTATGATTGCAATAGATAGCGGTTCTCAAATTTTGACTAACGCGTACCATCTAAACAAAAACTGAAAAACTTTAGTGTCACCACTATATTTTACAAGGATTAGTTTTCAGTTTCTCAATAGTAATATTAATATAAATATATATATATATATATATTGCCATTTGCACAACCTATTGGCTATTTGTATTAAATATGCACAAAAAGTATTAGATTAAAAATTGGTTGCCATTTTGATTACCAAAACATAATTTATAATACTTTAATTCTAAAATTTAGTGCGAAATTTGGGCCTGCTTTTAGCGTGATCAATTTCTTTATGTCTGGCCTTATTTCACTTAGTTTTAATCTTAAATTAGGATCCACTTTTAATTTTGTTCTGTATTTATTTTTCAAATATATCATGAAAGAAAATTTTTGTTCACACAAATAGGTTGAGTAAAAAGGCAATAAAAATTTAATAGCTTTATTTGAAATGCCTTTAAATTCTTTTTATTTTTCGGTTCAGCCAAAAGTTAAGAAGTGTGTTATTTTTGAAATCTTCAGTTAGAGTTCGATCACAGGAAATTTCTATTACTATTTTTTAACTCCGATAATTTCCTTTTAAAATATTCTTCAGATTTATCCTTTAAATTGGCATGCTTAGAATTAAGATGTCTTTTAAGAAACGATGGTTTCATACTTTAGTTCGATAACAGTTCACCGCAAACAACACACTGAGGTTGAGGGTCCATTTCACCTCCATTCCAAGTAAAGCGAAATGATAAATAACTTTCATAATATTTTCTATAAACCCTTTTTCTTTTCTTTTTCATTATTATTAGTGTTAGTAGATTGTGCTGGACTTATCGCTTGTAAATCGTCACTTTTCCGCTTAATCAATCCAAACCATTTTTCCATTTAGAAAATCTAGGTTTGTTTTACTACTTTTTCACAAATATTTAAATGCGCAATATATTAACCAGTTCTTCAAACACAAACGGCGATATTTTTAACATCGCACAGAAAAGTAAGTAATACAAAGCAACAAGAAGACAAAATACTTTCTATTAGCGACAGCAAATCAGCGGAAAAAAATTATTCTAATTGAAAACAAAGCAAGCAATATGAGCCCGGAAATAGTGGCAATGTAAAGTGTAGATATGCTAATAAATCGATCAACTCTAAAAGGATTAATGAGATACTATTATCTTTTTATAGGAATTTATTTTTATTTCCTATTAAACACAGCATCCATTTCTATTACTTCTTTTAGAAACATCACTGATGGCAAATTTTGTTATGTCTATGAGTAAAAGAATATTTGTAGAAATAAAAAGGGTTTATTTTGCTAAAGTCTGTTGACCTTGAGCAAAGCTCAGATCGCATCAACTTAGTGTTAGAGAAAAAACTTAAACAGATGTTGGGGAATTTAAGCTTTGAATTGAATAGTTAAAAGTACTCTGTTTCTTTGTGTACCACCTATTTTTCTCTTGTTTATCACCAGTGGTACGCGTACTACCAGTTGCGAATCCCTGCTATAGATCATTTTATATTTTATGTTCAGGATATAGTTTATTTTCATGCGCTGTTTTGTAAAGTCTGATTATTTTTAATAAAATATATACTTTTATATTGTTTAATCCAAAATTTTGAATAAATTTTTTAGAAAAAAAAGGACCCGTAGGTTAGTGGTAAACTCCTCTTAATCGGCAGTGTCCCAAACTACCGGTTATTGAAAAAAATGTCGAAAAGTTTACATCACCAGGCTTCCGCTAACCTAATTTTCCATGCGGTAAAAATACATTATTACTAACTACTATCTGTAGGCAGCTGAATCTGGTGTCTGGGCTTGCCATTTTTAGACTTGGAAGACAATCACGATCTAGATCGGACGGAACAGTATCAAACTTTATTTAAAAGTTAGTTTCAGCAAGAATTCGGTATAAACACAAGCAGTGTTTTCTTAGGTCACAACACCAAAATTATGTTCAAAATTTTACTCGCCTTCTACCAGCTGGTGAATGTCTTTCGCCGACATCGTTATCATTTGTCGGTCACCAGCGCCCCCCAGTGACAGGTTGGCGCAAGATAAAGTGACTGAAAATAAATGTGCCGTGGCTGGGAGGTGTAAAATTGCGACGACTGATTCCTCTTTACTAATGTGCCCCACTGATGGATCGGGTTAAGTATTTTTAAGCTGCACTAGAGAGGCTTTCGCCAATAAATTAGAACTTATTTAACAAGGTATAAAGGCCAGAAGTCAGATGGAGTAATACTTTTAGATGAACAGCAACAAAATCTTAAATGACAGAATTAGATTCAGACAAACACATTTATCGTCTGCACTTTTCTGAGAACATAAGAAGTAATTTCATTTATTTATTTTTTCTGTTTTCTGTCTCACATTATTTCAACTTAACCTCCTTCCACCCCCCATCTGGCACAAATTAACCATGAAGGGCCGACAGTTTCAAAATTAGGGTAAAAAGATAGGGCTTTTGATCTGTTGAAATTTATTTAAAAATTTTTGAAAAGCAATTAATTAAAATTAATAATTTAAAAAACAATTAATTAAAATTTAATTTTAATTAAAAATTTAATTTTTAAAGTAATTTCTAATAAAGTTATTGAAGTTATTCACTTGCACTGTAATGAAGCAGGGATAAAACTAAGGCATTTTAAAATAGAAGTAGAGCATAGGTTCCGAAAATTATAATTTGATTAGCACATAAGAAAAATAATTACGACTAAAATAAAAACAAGTACTTAATTATCACTGATCTTATCGAAGCTTACTTCTCTAGAAGAAACTAGAAATGGAAGTTCAATATAAAGGATTAAAAAACCTCAAAAATTAGAAATGCTATCTGAAAATGTGGCTTTCAGCTTTAAAAGTTTCTTGCTATTGCTGGTAATATGAGAAATATATTATCACTCTTACAATGTTTCACTAGAATACATGTAACAGAGGTACGCCAGCATTACGTGAAATTTATCGGTAATTTAGGGTTGAATGTATAGAAACATGTAAGCGTTTCAAGAGACTTTTAAACAAATCTGTAATTCAATAGTTATGTTCATGAATATTAAACTACAAGAGAACAAGTTCATTAGCGCCATTATACTTTTCAGTGTAAACAATTAATTTTTACTGAAATTTTTAAATGTACAAATTAGTAGAAAAACAAGTTTTTAGATATTGAACTTAGACGGGTAATCCTATTTACAAAGCTCCATAAAATGGATTTTATGAGAGCAGTTTTATCACTGAGGAAAGGAGGGTTTTGTAAACGCATAATTATTTTTTTCATATACTTAGCAAAGAGCAAAGTATTCGATTAAGGATTTTTATAATAATATAAAACATTTCGTAATTTTACTATCAGAACTCTTGGAGATGTTAGAGAACGAATTAGATTGCTTTACATTGCCTATTACTAATAAATTTCGCTCAGATTTAATGAAAAATTGAAAAACAAACGTGTTCTTTTTAAATATTGATCCTTCATTACTGGATAAAATAACCCTCACTTTATTGATGATGTAATTGCGAAAAATTTCGGGTATCATATTTCAACGAAAATATATATTCTGACCATTACCGAATCGATTTAGAGGATTTTTTTTTTTTTTTTTTTTT
>KK112159.1:574923-611326 GCA_000611955.2 Stegodyphus mimosarum
TCAATAAAAGGACATTTTTACCCCAAAACAGATATTAAAATGGGCTGAGGAGAGATTTTTTCGTAACGTCTGCACGAATGTGCCTACGTACGTATGCATGTATCTAGGACAACTCAAAAATGAAGAGCCGTAGAATGTTGAAATTTTGTATATAGAACTGCCATAACATCTAGTTGTGTACCCCCCTTTTTCGTTGCAATCGGCTGCACCAAACATCTATATATACTCCCAACCTGTTAACCGGCTAGGTGAGCTCAATATTTGTGCTCTTATATATTGGTAAATTGATCATTTTTGCTTTAAAAGTGGTTGAATGATGTTGTTTGTAAGTTCCGATTAAGGGTTTTATGCCTTTAGTTAATCTTTATGCAATAGTTCTAGAATTATCAGCAATTTAAAATTTTAAGTGGTGCTAGGCATAACGAGGCCTTATTCGTTAACATTTGAAACTCTTAGTGAAATAATGAATTCAGTTGTTGCACTAACTTCAGTGTCTTTTTGCCCAGTGGGACCCAAAGTTGACAGTCAATGTTGCGCACCGAAAATTTTGTTTTCCCGCTCGTTGGCCGAATTGTTTGTTTTCCGGCGGAAACTCGAATTTGAATTTTTAAAAAAAATTTTTTTTGACTGTTTTTAACTGAATTTTCTGTTTTAGACTTTGCTGTATTTTACAATTTTTAGTAAAGATGTTTTAAGTTATATTTATTTTTGTCCTGCCGGAAAGTGAAAACTCAATTGATTGAATGAGAAATGTATCTATAATGAAATTAAAGGAATTAAGATTAAATGAAGTGCAGAAAAGTAGGTGTATAATTTAATAGGCCGTACAAGGAAATTCTGTGGTGTCCACATCAGATTTTTTATTATTGAATTTGAGAGTGGAAGCGTTTCACCAACTGGGGAGCTACATATTACAAACTGAAGCATACTAAGACTTTATTCTCTAAAGAGAGCGGTTACAGCCGAAAACATCGCTTACGAAAACGACTCGGAGAAAACCGCGCAAGGCGAAACGTCGCAGCACAAAACATCGGGGGAGAAAAGAAAGCAAAGAGAAAACATCGTAAAACAAAATATCGTGGTCGAAGAAAAAACAGTTCAAAAACTTCGCAGTTTAAAGACACCGTCGTCGAAAATATCGTGGTAAAAAATAAAGTACCTAGAAATCATCGCATCACGATAACATTGCACACATTCATTTTTCAAATCCCATACTGACATATTATGCAACTGATTTTCGTCATAACTAAAAAATCGACATTAAAAAAAATTGATTGCATGATATACACGAAAATATTAAAGACAACTTAAGAATAAAAGGAACCAAAACAAAATATAATTGTCTTTAAAACAATATCAGATTAACAAATGTGAAAGAAAACAATTTGATGATTACCTAAGAAATTTTTTTAGAGGTAACTTTTATGCAGTTATTTATCTTAATTTTTCTAAGCATTTTTAGACTGTATTCTTCATAAAACAATTATCAGTAAAACTTTATAAAAAAGGTTAATTTATTAATGATCCTTGTTAATTAACTACGTAAATTTTAAATTCTACTAAGTTCTATAAGTAGCATTAATTTTTTACTCATTTTCAGTTTTTAAATGCTTAAGTTTCCTTCTTATTTTTTCAGCAAAATTTATTAGTTCATTCAAAAATATTAAAAATAGAATTAAAATAATCCATCTTTCCTTCTTGCGTTCCCAAATCATTATGCGAACAAGCATTTGTTACTTTTAAAACCTGAACACGCATGTGTGCGATGTTATCGTCATGCGATGATTTGAAGATACTTTATTTTTTACCACGATATTTTTGACGACGATGTTCTTAAACTGCGAAATTTTTGAACTGCTTTATTTTCGACCACGATATTTTGTACCACGATGTTTTAGAACTGCGATGTTTTCTCTTTGCTTTCTTTTCTCCCACTATATTTTGTACCGCGATGTTTTAGAACTGCGATGTTTTCTCTTTGCTTTCTTTTCTCCCACGATATTTTGTACCGCGATGTTTTCGCCTTGCGTTGTTTTCTCCGCGATATCTTCGGTGGACACCAAAGGGAGCATATAAAAATTTTAATTTTGCGAAACCCTTCGTTCGTCACTGACAAGAATTTTTTACAATTCTGTTATTCCGCCTTTGAGGAAGTTCATATTTGGAAGTGCGTATCTAGTATCAATACTTAAGGAAATAAAGATAATAAAGAATTTTCTTTTTAGCTCCCTGTTTATAAGGTGATACAAAAGTTAATTTATCCATAAATTTGCAAATGAAGTCTTGGCTCAGTAATTTAAAGCTACTGTCTAATGTTCAGTTGACGATGAATGTGATGACATGTAGTGGTGACGAAAATACGTTGCATTTTCTTACCATGAATTATCAATCGTATATTTTCCCATTATTCCTCTCTAACATGAGAATTATTTACAAATTTGCGTTTTTTCTATAATATTATGGAAAGACCTTGTAAGGAAAATATCTAGCAGTACCAGATCTGGAATTAAGAGTCTTTCAAATATCTGTTTTTCTTCAGAAACTTGATTGCGCCATTTTCATTCCAAGAAGGACCGTGCGAATATTTACGAGATCTTTTGGAAAATATCTTTCACGACAGTTATTTTTTTATTACAAGTTCGTTGCTTCGTTTGTTAAAATTTAATTAATTTCAAAATTAATAGTTAAAGTGACTTTTGGATTAACCTCTGTACTACATTTCGCGTTATGTTTCTCCCCTTTTTGCCCTTTTTTCCTTTTCAACTTTTTCTTTTGTTCCTATGTTCATTTGTTCTGGTTCTTACTTTAAATATTCGTTCTTTTTTATTATATATCATTATTCTTGTGTGATACTTGAGTTGTTTTATGGGTTTGGATTGATCTTTCCAATAAAGCCACATGTAATAACAGTAAATTCTTGTGTATGTTAAATCACAAGAGACTGAACAGAGTGAGTTTAAAAAAATAGTGAATCAAATAAAATAAATGTTCCTTATTTATTGTGAATCGCTAAGAAAATCTTTTTTTGACTTCCCGTCCGTTTTCTTCCTGTTCCCTCTCTCTCTTTAAAAAAGCCGAAGACATAATATGTAAGACTGCTGCAGAATAATTATTGTGTTAGAAACAAAGAAACAAACCGAATCTAATCATATATTTGAACCAACGCCAGTGTTATCACTAAAAATGAAAATAATGTAACTTAAGTAACATAAACAAAATTATCGAATAGAAGAAAATAATTTGGTCTATTTTTAATGTTCTATTCTCAGTTGTTAAACAATAAGTTGTCTTTATGCTATGAAAAACATATTGCCTAAAATCATGAAACTATATTGATGAAATAAAAAAAAAAATAAGTTAGTTTGAAGGTTAAATTTGGATGTTTTTCTTCTATTTCTTCAGACTTTCATGCAATTTCACTTAACATAATTTTTTTTAAACTGTTTAAGCATTTACAAAAATTTTTTATCCCAGAATATCAAACATTTCTTCGGTTTGCAGTGTAACTTTACTTTTAAATGGATTTATCTCCCCGTTGTAACGATTTACCAGCGTATTTTGTTTGCATTTTGATCAGATGCAAACTTTCGCTCGTAGGAGCTTCATACTTTGGGCAAGCTTTGTGCGAAAAAAAAATGTCTAAAATTAAAATAAATTATACCATATATAGAAAAAAATTAAGATTTAAACAAAATCGCTGTCGAAAATTTCTATGAACAAACTTAGAACGCTGTTATTAAACTAGGCAAACAAAACACAGGAAACCTTTATTCTCGTAAAAAAAGTACAATAACAATTTTTTTAATAATAGTGTGCTACAGTATTTCACTCATTGTAAATTTAGAAGCGATTTTATAATATTTATAATTTGCTTCACGATGTCCAGATGGTATAGTGGATAGGGGAGCTTACTGCAATACCGTAGGGCTCGGGTTGGAGTCTCGAAGAAGGCATGGATGTTTGTAAATGTATAGTGTCTTTGCAGCATGGAGACACTATAAATATATGGCGAGCCGAAAATCCTCTCGCGTGGTTTGGTTGTAAAGAAGAGATATGAGAGACCTTTAGATCACCCCGGGGTGCTGTTACTCAAAACTGGAAGGTAGAGGTCCAACTTCTTTGAGGTTTTGGCAATCATTTTTCCACAAAATACATAGGCAAGACAACAAATATATGCTTCATAAAGAATGTGCATGGCAGGCAAAGTGCTTATATGATTTTTTTTTATATAAAATAGTTAATGTGTATGTAATCTGATGGAGTATTTCTCCCGCCTTCTTAGCTTGCCTTCGTGGTGTAACGGTCAGCACACTCGGCGCGTATTCGAGAGGATCGAGGTTCAAGTCCCGGCGAGGGCATTGCTCATTTTTCATGTCTCCTTCATCAAATAATAATAATAATAATAATGACTCTACAACTTTCCTTATTTTAAATTTTACAAAATTATTTTAAAACGTTTGGTGGTTCGAATCCGTCACGCTGGACCTCTTCTCTAAACACCATAAGCAAAGTTCAGTGAATATGCTTTATTTTTATATAAAGGAGTCGATAATAAGCTGCTTTAGTGCGTTTATTTAACATTAGGAAGCATAAATAAGAAGAATGTACTTTTCAGAAGGGCATTATGAAGAGAAAAACCATTTTTATTCGTTTGTCGGTAATAACACAGTTTTAACATATCTGAAGTATACAATGCATTCCTATACTTTACACATATTAAAAATCAAATCTGTGATGGTGGAGATGTAGCTCTGGCACAATGAGTAAATTATTCCGAAACTGGAGCAGCCAAAAACATACAGTGCTTCTTCATCAGGCTCTAAATGCAGTGTTTGCCGACGCACTTCTACAAATAAGAGAGTCGAAAGATCCTATTTGCCAACACATTAAAGAGTTCCTAAAGGCCTGTTGCCAGAGCTTCCGGAAAATGCAGGAAGGAAGAGTCCCCACTCCGTCTCGTTTCCGCCCCTGGTTTCAACACTTCGAAGCGACAAGTAATATTAGAGGACCGGACTCATCCATTAAGTGGGATCAGTGTCATCAAGGAAGTTTCTGCTTCTTTACCAGGGTGAGCTGTTTTTGAGCGGATTTTCACTGCTCAGTAATGTGGAAACTCATTACATTTTACTTATTTATTTTAATTTATGGGTATCCTAACTTGGATAGATTCCATTGAGTTTATTTTTCTAACATACACAGAGTAAAAGAAAAAAAAAATGTTGCAACATCACAAACAGGTTTCATGCTTTTTAAGTTTGACAGAAGTTCACGTTTTAAGCACCCATTCAATAACGAAACAGAAAAAAAAAGTTGTACCAGAATAGAAATGTTTAATGCTCTCTAATTTTGACAAAATTTCATGTTCAAAGAAACCATTGAATAACGTAAGAAAATATCTCACAAGTTGTGGAGTTCCAACCTCTTATCTAACAGCTAAATGTGTGAAACCTTGCGAACAGATAAGCGAATAATAGCTTGAGTTCGGGAACAGAGACGTAAGGCTCTGAAGAAGGGTTAATTACCCTTTATTATTCAAAATAAGAGTACATTGTCGGCTTCTTTTTCAGAGCTTACAACAAAGCCTCTACTTGGGCTTGAACTCAAAGTAATAAGAAATAAATCTAAACTAATACTTAACTGAAAAGACATAGCCCAAGCTATCAAGATTCTACGCAGTTGGCCCCTAAATACCGAATGAGCTGGCGAAGCTATCAGAAGCCTGAAATACGGCTCAGCGTAGTAATAACTTAGAGAGACGTAGCCAAAAAGGGAACGCGCGCTAGTCAGAAATTCTGGGTTTCTAACGAAGTCAGTGGAATTTCGACTTAAATACTAATCTTACTTATTTGCATTAAACTCGATTCCGAAAACACATTCTAGTAGGAAACAGTAAGCTGAAATTAGGAGAGATGGGAAAGTAGCTTTAACTAAAAATAAATTGTTAGAAACTTAGGGTAAACCTAACAAAGTAATTGTATGATGTTAGAGATTTAAATTTCAAAAGATTTAGAGCAGTTCATAAGTAATAATAATTAACAATTGCAATTTGCTGATACTAATAATCAAACTTTCTTCGAAAATAAATTAATAGCAGTTAATCCAGATTATGAAAACCCGAATAAATCTGAAGCATGAGACGTCAGTTTATATCTCAGATGAAATGCCGAAAAATTATATTCAAAACGAATCATTAATAAATTAAATTATAGTAAGAAAATTTACAAATAAAACTTTTGAAAGCATTTTAAGATTGAAATAGGAATTTTCATTTTATATCTTCATATAACAGAAGTACGCTAGTCTGACACCCATATGGTCACAAAAATGCAGGATCATGTAAAAATTATTAATTTTCTAATATTATTTCGTATTAAATTTTCTAATACTGTAGAAATTTGAAATTGTTTCAATAGATGATGCTCCTATACTGCTGGAAGTATATACATTGAAATATTAGTTGTAGTTCATGTTATTAGCTTTAGAAACCGTAAGTTTATCCCAATCAGAACGAAATTTAATGCTTGAAAATTACTTCTCAGCGCATTTTTACTGAGGAATTTGTTGAAGCAGTTAAAGAGACCTTTCCAAACGTTCGTGAATCTAACCAGATAATGCTTTTTTGCTTAGTAATTTGATTTTGAAAAACTGGAAGCCTTCACTATAAAAAAGGAAAAGGCCGCACTTCCCTTTCATTGCAAAATGGACGAAGTCAAAAATAAAATGTTGCAAATCACCAATTAAAGAGTGAGACAAAGATGGCGTTGAAATAAAATTTATGCGTTGGGAAGTAATGTTCAGTTATAAAAATTCGTTCAGCTTGGAAAAACTCAACTCAGTCTCCCACTAGAACAGAGATTTTCAACCGGAAGGAGGAGTTTTCCCTTGGGGGATTTCATAGCTTCAGAAGTGGGATGCTATCAACTTTTTATCTAAATATTAGTTTTCGGTTTATCAACATAGAAACTACTTTTATTTAAGCTTTTATGTATGTCGACATTTCTACACCTTTTTCTTGTTTAATTTATAAACCATATTAAAAAATAATCTAATCTAAAATCTTATGCATTTTTTGATTTTTGGAAATGAGGAGGGAGGAAAGGATCGTTTAGCAATGGTAAAAGGGCTGCATGGTGCAAAGAAGGTTACGAACCTGTGTACTAGACGAACAGTTTTTAAAGCTAGTAGCGTAAACTGCAACTGAAATTTCAAGTGGCATAGTATTTGTAGCATTCATTGAAACTATTTGTCACCAATATTCATTCCGGAATTTTCACGAATTTTGAAAGATTAATATGCATGACTTTTGGATCACTCTGTACCTTCACCGTTACTGGGAGAAAAGGAAATAGGTGCAGGTGCAGGTAGAAGTGGGCGGGACACTAGAAATTCGCCGTGCAGTAGCTGTCCTATGTAGCTGTGCAGTTCGGCTTGCCGTGTGGTTTGAGTAAATCCTTGCCTCTCAATATACGCTTACAAACACCCATGCCTTATCATAGGTTTCAGCCCGGCCCCGTCGGTACGGCAATCACCGTCACTAACCACTGGGCATCAACAAAAGAAATATTCCACTCAGTGCAAAATCCAGTGTATAGTAGCAATTTCATTAATTGAAATCATTGAGAGGAAAAAAATTAAAAATGCTTCCAGTCAACAAAAAAATGTGTGAAAAATTAAATAAGAAAGCCAGAGGTTCGAGCAAATATGAAGTTTGATTGGTTTATGCAGAGGGTTCAATAATTAATCTAAAGCAATTAATTAACACCATTTACCAAGTTTCTGAATTATATGTGATGAATAAATTAATAAACAGGTAAGTTCATAATTGAATTAAAAAAGAAGATATTCTTTGCATGTCTGTCCTCTACGTCGCAATAATCCAATGCTAGCAAATGACCCAAAAGTACTTTAATCGAAAAAAATAAATGGTATATTAACTTGAGTAAACGGCATGGACCTGACGGAAAAGGGAAATGAGAAAATTAAAAAGGAGAGTAAAAGGACTATTGCAAATTAAAGTTAAAAATTTGAAGCTTTAGTCAAACTTCATATTTTTGTAAATAAACCACTTAAATGCCAAATTAAAATGCTGTTATACGGGCAGTCACTTGGAGCGCCATATATATATATACATAAAAATAGCTGCTACTTGACGCTAATACTGTATTAAAATACCTTTTCCTGGGTACTCTAAAGAGGAACAAAACTCTATATTTTTTAAAAAAATTTAACGCAGCGTTTGATCTATTATTTTAGTCCTTAATATTTTAACATTTTTAATGTATTATATTTAAAATATTTTACTTTAGTTTAAGCCATTTTAGGTACTTTTTTTTTATTTTAAGCGTTTAATAAACATCTTTCATTGAAGCAATCGGAGCAATAAGAAGAAGCATACGCGATAGGTTCCTTAAAACCCTCTAACCTAGAATATTTTTTAGATATCTGTACGAACGTGTATATACGTGCTTATTAAAATATGTTAAAGAAATTAAGGCAATATATTAAGAGTACATAAATCCAGGTATAAAATGCCAGGAATTTTTTTACATTAAATTAAGAAAATAAATTTTCCTGGTAGTAGTTTTGGGAAATTTGTGTTTTCTTATTGAAAACCCTGGCCGGTCAGAGGGTCGAATTTATTTGCTTTAATTAATATTTAAATCAAATATTTCTAGACTTAATTTTTTATTCTAATTATAATCTATTTTTTATAGAATGGATTCGTAGTTTTTTACAGTAGTCCATAGTTTGAAGGGAATGCGAAAATTATTAAATCATTAAATTTCTGTGTTCTAAAACTAAAAATATTTATTGTTTAAAATTACAGCTAATATAATTTCGTGCATTAAAATAATTTTTCAATTTAGTGCTGAAAAATACAACAGAGCAGCGGTTCTCAACCATCTGACTAACGCGAACCACCTAAATAAAAATTGAAATACTTTAATACCACCACTACCTTTTACAATGATTATTTTTCAGTTTTTCTATAGAAATATTTAAAAAAAATAATCTACCATTTTCACAACCTGTTGGTTGTGTATTAAATATGCACAGTGCACACATAAGAGTATTAGATAAAAAATTGGTTACCATTTTAATTATCAAAATGTAAGTTATAATACTTTAATTCTAAACTTTATTGTGAAATTTGGGCCTGTAAAGATTTAGAGAGATCAATTTCTTTATGTCTGGTCATATTTCACTTAGTTTTAAGCGTAAATTATGATCCACTTTTAATTTTGTGCTGTACTCGTTTTTTTTTTTTTTTTTTTTTTACATAACATAGAAGAAAATCCTTGTTCACACAAATAGGTTGTGCAAAAGGGGAATAAAATTTATTAGCTTTATTTGAAATGCCTTTAATTTTTTTTTTCAATTGAGCCTGAAGTTAACAAGTGCGTTTTTTTTAAAATCTTCAGTTAGTGTTCGATCACATGAAATTTCTATCAATTGTTCTTTTTCTTCACTACATCTTTTAATTTAATAGTTAAAAATACTTTATTTCTTTGCGTACCGCCTAATTTCTCTTGCTACCACCGGTAGAGAATCGCTGCAACAGAGCATTCATCATTTTTTAAACACCCCCCAAAAAACATTTTTTTTCTAAAAAACGACCAAATATTAAATAAAGAATAATTTAAAGTAAAATTATAACTGCAGTCAAAAGTTAATTTTTATTTATCTAGTTTCCAAAACTTTTTTTTAAAAGATAGCATATTCCCATTTTCAGAAATGTTTTCCTCTTTTTAAAGAAATATATTTGTGGTATTACTCTCCATATAATTTCCACTCGCGTCAACATTACTTTGCTTATCCAAGTTATCACTTTTCTTTTCAATACTCGTACGCGTACGCACGCAGTCGTTCAGCAACTCAGTTGGAAGCAGAAAATTAGAAAATCAAATTTAATCACCTGTGAATCAAATTTGTCACAAAAAGAATTCAGTGGTACTTATACATTTTACCCTTTCTGTTTCAGGGTCTAGCATTCTTTTTGAAGAAAAGAATAAAGTTTGATATTTTCGCACATTTGGCCTAGACTTCAGTCGATATGATGGTGCTAGTGCTGCCATCTGTTAGATTAAGAATCAAACATTCAATCTTATAACTTAATGGTTACCACTACTGCCAAGAGATGTCAGCACTAACAGCAATGAGACGAATGCTTAATTTCCCTGAATGAGAATCCTAAAATTTTCTCATATCTTCTGTATCATGAAGGTCTCAGTATCATATCCTTCGTTCAGAAGGCAAAAAAACTTTTGTTTAATATTAAAAATTTTAAAAAAAATGAAATCGGATTTTACTGAAAAACAACATTAACAATAGATTTTAAAAAATACATATAATTTTTTCAGATGATACAAATTTATTAAATGAAGAATATAATTAAAATTTAGACTCATTTTTATCAATATAATAATTTAACAAAATTATTTGAGAAATAGCTCAAATTTTGCAATTTTTCCCAGAATCAAAAAAAAAAAAAAAAAAAAAAAAAAAAAACCCTGTAGATTGTGAAGAAATGCTTCTTAGAGTTAATACAGATTAAACAGACAACATGGAATTCTAAATTCGTTTCAGAAGATTAAGAAGTTTTTTATGGAATTCTGAGAAAATTATCGTCTTCTTAGATAGTTTCTCTGTTTCAGTCTTATTGTTCGGAACTGATTTTCATGAAACAGAGGTAAATAAGCATGTACCAACTGCTAAAAGTACCGAAGTGAACTGTACACATGATGCGAAAACAGACAACATGGAATTCTAAATTCGTTTCAGAAGATTAAGAAGTTTTTTATGGAATTCTGAGAAAATTATCGTCTTCTTAGATAGTTTCTCTGTTTCAGTCTTATTGTTCGGAACTGATTTTCATGAAACAGAGGTAAATAAGCATGTACCAACTGCTAAAAGTACCGAAGTGAACTGTACACATGATGCGAATAAACTAGAGGGTGGTGAACAAACTGTTTCAGACATTCCTGTGGATGAAATGTCTGAAAACATTGAATATTCAAACTGTGATATGCAAAACAGAAATACATCTGAGAATTGCCGTGAAAAAGCATTTGACCCGCGTATAACTTAATAAAAAACCTGAGACTGAAATTCATTCTGAACTTCAATTTGTATAATTTAAAATTGCTATGTGGTTAATTTGCTTATATAACTCGTACATAGTGTAAATATTTGTTTCTTTAGTTATGTTATTTGTTTTTTTTAATTACCTTTTGCTTGTATCGAATTTGGCTTCTGACCAAGGATTGTACTGTCCAGAACGTGCTGTCCTTAGGAGAGGGCAGTGTTACAAAATGCCCAGCTGCGGTAAGACAGCTTTCCCACAAAGCAGGTTTAGGGTTGGCAGAATATGGCAAGGAAAGTCAGAAATGCCAGATTTGGCGAAAAAGTGCCCGTTTGGCGACAAAATTGGCGATATGCCATTGACGGATAGAGAATTTTCTAGAACGAGTTCTTACCAGTTTCTCAGAACTCTTAATGCATTCGATGGGAATACTCACCAAACATTTAGCAGTCTTATCACTGGCAACGTTGCTTAAGGCGCATCACGAGAAGCGACCAAACTACTTCCGCAAGAAAGGAGTTGCTCCATATGAATTTTGATAACAAAAATTCCAAGGGATCTGAGGGTCTGTCACCTCTCTTTCTCTGCCACCAAAACTCTGGAGATAACTTTCTCCAGATCGCACTTTAATTACAAGCATTCGTACGTCCGTGCCTTCTTCAGGATTCGAGCTTGGGTTCCAGGATATGACAGCCGACTCCTCTTCCACGATGTCAGTAGAGAAGCACAGGGCGTGTAGTGAAACTTTTCGCAAAAAGTAATGATTTTCAAGCATTTATAAAGTGCCATGTGCAAAAGAAGTTAAAAGCAACAACGAGGCTAATATGGTAGGATGGCAAATTAATAAGCATTTATATTTTACCTTCTGAGCTTTTTTCTGGATTTTTTAACTCTGTACAAAAGAAAGAGATGAGTATTTCATATTTTACATAAAATGCCAACTCATTTTTCCTTCAATAAAGCAACCTTCAAAAATGACAATTTTATAGACTGGTTTCTATGTATGTTCCTTGAGTTTTATATTCAGGCTTTAATAACTCGGTTATACTTCTCAAAGATGGTAGGATATAAAAGCATCTAGTAATTTGTAGAATATTTATTAAAACAAATAAGAATATGTGGTGTTCTGACAGCACAAATCTTTAAAATATAGGTTTATGTATGCACTTGGAAAGACTAACGTTACTGGGTTAAATATCGTAAAATTTCTATGAGTCCAACTTCATTAAGTCGAAATAAATGTTCAAACGTAGAATACGATTTTTTTAAGAACAGATGGTTTGGACATTTGAAGGAAAGAAAAATCTTTTCTCAGTACTTTTTTCCGAAGCCTTCAGTATCAGCTTATTGAAGATCAGTTATATGTGACTCGATTCAGTAACTGAAATGTTTTGCTTATTTAAATTCTGAGGCATTTCATTGCGTTCTTGATTTACTTGGTCTTGTTCTTGTTTACCTCTATGTTTAATTTAAAATTTCTAACAACTTATTTCAATATATTCAACTTAGTTCACTGTAATAAATACGTTTTAAAATTTTAACACATCATTCGTTAAAAATTTTAACTTTTCCTGTACTATATGGCGGAATTTTTTTTTCCAATGGCGGGCTCTAATCATGGAGGCACTTAATGGGTGGGCAACCTTTGCTTCCTATAAAGGCACGGAAAATTGCAGCCATGCCTTCTCCGAGATTCGAATCCAGGCCTTTTGGTATCGTAGCCGGCTCCCCTAACCACTATGCCGTCTGGACGGTATATGGCGTAAAATTTAAATTTGGAAATTTTCATATTTTAATCGAATAAGTGCCATTACATTCCTTCTAACTATGTGTCTCTACATACAGTGATCCTAAAAAATTTTAGGACTAATATTTTTTTGCAAACTCAGAACAAAAACTTGCAGAAAAATAATTGACAACATTTATTACTGTGACACTTGAGCTTACTTTTCCTAATATGGTCAGCTTATGGATCGCGTTTCTTGGGTAGTTAATTGTTGCTTCAATGTAATGAACATATGCTATCATGGATTCGAAAGCTAAGCAAACAACAGCAATAAGGTATTGTTTTCGCTAATCTCACTTGTGTGACCTAATCTGTCACTGGCGGGGCTGTTAAACACCATAGGTGAAATTACGATTTTGACCAGCTCCGCGAGACGTAACACCTCGGGCGACTGGTCCAAGGGTCTCCCAGCCCTCTTGACCTTCAGCTCGCCATTTCTTTCCCTTTCTGTCCTAAAAATACAGAATATTTATAAGTCTTATATTATTAATCTAACTGCGTCATTTCAAAATTAATCCGTATCATACGATCTTATATGACGCTGCGTTGCAGATATCTTTTTGCTAATCCCTGAATAAAATTTCAATTGAAACCACGATATGGTGTGCGATAACTGTATGTTGCACACATTCGTATGATGAACCAAATATATGTCTTACGTTGCATACACTTATAAACAAAAGCCTGCCAATAAATATGGGCAGGTACAGGCAGAAGCAAGGTTAGCACCTACGTAATACTTTATGTGATTGAGGTATTGCTATACTTCGTTAAATGTCAACTTCCGCCCCAGTTTAGAACATTCCAGGAGGCGGTTCAAGGGTCTTCCCCTTCAGGTTTAAATTTAAATCTTTAAAAGTGTGGATATTTTGTATTGCAAGTTCACTGAAAACCTGTTAAAAGAGATTTTTCTCCATTATTTTCAAAAATGCATCCGTCAGGAAACTAAACATGTCTAGAGGTTTTCAACAACTATATTGCCTTTTTATAGTCCGGATTGAACATATCTAAGAACAAGAGCTTTCTTTGGGACTCTGTTCTCCAATCTTGATATATTTATTTACAAATGATTTAATTCCCCAACTCCATGAAAAAGCTGGCTGCTTGGTTAGTCTTCATGGTTTTTCCCATGTGCAATGCAATTATGAGCCAATTTCTCTTAGAAAGTCCTCCATGAAGGCATATTACCTTTAAGGATATGGTTGTCGTGTACTTTACCCTGGTCAAATAACGCAAATAATCCTAAAATCTTTGCTTCCTGAACAACAGTCTCACATTTCGGCCTCAAATTTTATTCGCATGGTCTTCTTTCCTTGCATGTTCCATGACATATTTGACTTCCTTTCCCCCTTCAAGAAATTAGCACTGGTACTAAATTTAATTCCACTGTGTACTTTGACATCTTCGTTTGAAAAAGTTGTGACATGTAATTCAGGCTGAAAAGAAAAAAAAAATGAAAAAATGAAAAAATTCTTGCAAAGCGAGTTTTTAATAGAAACTCGTAAAATAAATAATGAACCAAAAAAAGAAAAGTAATTTATCATGTAGCTTAATGACAGCAAGAAATTAAACAATTTTCTTTGCGAAATTCACTTAAATATTATATCGCGAATAATAAAAGCGAGGGCGTGTAAATTAATGATCTATAACAATAATCAAATTTCATTGTCAAAAATATAAACGATTACCTTTATAAATTTATCAACGTTGTCCACAGATTTATAAGTTGTGATTCAAACAAAATGGTAGACGAATTTCGTTAAGATAATTATTTAATATCTTGTTCCCTTTAAACTACTAAATAATACATTAATAGCCCAAGCGGAGCTATGAGTCATAAAATAGATTTTTGCGCTGGTTCACTATAAGCGGCGTATCCCTTTTCAAATTGTTGCCACAAAATATTATCGCCCAGTATTATTGTTCAAGAAATTTAATAGTGAAGAATCTGCAGGTACGCCCTGTACGTTCCTTGCCTTGTGGAAAAACAACGATGCCTATAGACATCCCGTTTTGAAAAACGTAGTTCTCCGTCTGAATATGAGCACTTCGCAGCCCGAATTTTAAATTTCGAATTTATTTTATTATTTATTACACATTCTGTAAAATTTTAATCAATTTTTGATTAACAAACTCAATGATTTGAAAGCGATCAGTGGCAACACTGTTCGAAATAAAACATTTTCATCTCCAGCTCGAGAGACTGCTGCCATTCGGAAAATGCAAGATTTTTACCTTTCAATTTTTTTACCTTTTTAATTAACGAATTCTGTGAAAGCAATCTGTTGGCGCAGCCGGAAACGAAATACTTAATACAAACAAAATACTATAATGAACTGAGAAAAGATCGACAAAAATATAAAAATGTATGGGAAGACTTGACACCGCATCGAGAATTCTAAGCGTATGTTGTTATGCAGCTTTTAAAAATTTTGCGACTTTTTTAACTGTATGTGGCGCAAGTGTGAACGAAACGATGCATAATAATAAAGCTAGAAAGATAATAAATAAATGGGGTTATCAGGAGTGAGTGCAACAGCAGACTGATAGACTACGATCTCAGCGAGTGTGTGAAAAACTTTAATAAGCACTTTTGGGCGACCTTTAAAATCTGAAACCTTTCAGATTTCTATCCTCCTTTTTTTAGTTCATTAATTATTTTATAAGTTTTAAATAAAAGTTTATTTAATTAAAAAAACTGCATTTTAAAATTCATTTTTAAATTCAACCGGGGCTCAAATCCCGCCAAACGGACGGGTCGTACGGGAGCTTTTTCCTCATGTGTAACATGTGCACATGAGACAACCTTTCCTATAAAGAAATCATAATCTCATGAAATTATTCTTTCCTTTAAGCAGAGAGCCGTCGAGTACTTACCGTAGTAAACCAAGCCTTTGAAAATTCACTTGTCTTTATCAATTTTAAAGTTATTATACTCTCTATGGTCACTTTACAAATACTTATATTGAAACTGTTTGAGAAGTATTAATATAAGGTCGTCAGTTCTCCGCTCTCGGTTTTTGAATTCAGATTGCCCGAAAATTTGCTTTTATAAATCATTTGTAATTGCTTTTGATTCCTGTGTCTAATATAGTTAATAAAAATTTGGAAAATATTTCAAAAATTCAATAGAAACTACTGTATTTCCAACTATTGTATATTTTGTAAAACAAAATTCGTATGAGGTAAATTCTTGAAGAGAGGTTATCACAATGTAGAGTCATTAGGTGATTTCGACGCAGAAGACATGAGAAATGAGCAATGTCCTCGCCGGGACTCCAACCACGCACCTCTCGAATACGCGCCGAGCGTGCTTGATCATTACACCACGAAGGCATGCTAAAAAGGCGGGAGAAATACCTTATATACTTTCTCTTTTAAAGGGCGACTGGGGATTTAGGGACCCAGTCGCCAAATCCTGGTGGTGGAGAATCATCATCCACCACCTTTTTTAGCTCAGGCGCCACAGTAGAGTCATTAGGGTTTTTTTGAAGCAGGAATCTTGAAAAATGAGCAATGCCCTAGCCGGGACTCGAACCTCGGACCTCTCGAATATGCGCCGAGTGTGCTGACCATTGCACCACAAAGGCATGCTAAGAAGGCGGGAGAAATACCTTACAACAATAAAATTTTTTACATGTATTATGCCACTTTTTCCTTGAAAATTATAGCTTAGCTTATCAACGCAAATAAATATGAGAAGATTTTGGAAATAAACATGTACCAGAAACTGCTGTTTCTGACTAATATTTGAAACTATTATAGATTTCCAAAGTTCAACACGTACAAAAATGTTATAAAAATAAGAAAGTACTAAAAATAAATAGACAGTATGTAAGAGCACGTACAAATGTGGAAATAATAACAAATAAAATATGATTTAACATTATTGCGTTGAAACACTAAACATTAAATGAAGCAACGTCGTTTTAATTTTCTATTCTTGAGAAGATTTTGGAAATAAACACTAATATTTGAAACTATTATAGATTTCCAAAGTTCAACACGTACAAAAATGTTATAAAAATAAGAAAGTACTAAAAATAAATAGACAGTATGTAAAAGCACGTACAAATGTGGAAATAATAACAAATAAAATATCATTTAACATTATTGCGTTGAAACACTAAACATTAAATGAAGCAATGTCGTTTTAATTTTCTATTCTTGAAATAAATAGAATTTAATCCTGCCGTATAGTTTTCTATTTTTAGCTTAACTCAGAATTAAAGGCAATTGTAATCACCACAAATAAAAATATCAACTATCATAAGCAGAATCGGGTAATCTTTCTTATCAAAAGTTTCGTAATAAAAAAAATAATAAATAAATAAAAAAATACCTCTCCTCCCTTGTTGCCGCCGAACATCTTAACTAAAAAAGAAATGTTTACAATTATTGGTGATTAATCTTTATCTGTGACATTGAAAACCGAATATTCTACGTTGTGGGGTATAGCAAGCCAACTGTGCCATGAAGTAACAAGCAAATCTGTAACAGAATCTAAGATTTATCGCTGATAAGAACATGGCATAAATAAGAAAGTAAGTGCTTATGAGCACAGGGTAACAAAGCATCCTTGAGGGTACTGGGTTAGTTCGAAACTTTAGTGCAATTTAGTTATTGAAACTGAAATTATACCAAATTTCATAAATAGCTGCTGATGGTGGTCGATAATAAATGGTGGCAGTTTTATAATACCAGAACAGAAATACTCTCATTTATTAAATAATGTGAGCTCTAGAAACTTGAAAAAAAAAAGGAGGGGCTGTTGTGGTTTATAATTTGTGAAAGAATTTTTGTGTTTCTGTTCCAAGCTTTTAAAGTAAATTGAACTTGTGAAGTTGAAAACTGAATTAGCTAAAAAAATCTTAAACAGAACATAAGAAAAAGAATAGTTGAACGAATGCTTAGTTTTTCAAGGAATTTTCTTGAAAAAGATGAAGTATCTGATAAAGAATTTTTTGTTATTTTTTATAACGTATCTTTATAACACTTTTATACCGATTTTCATTCGCTATTTTTCATGAATTAGTTTTTTTAAAAAAATTGCAGTGCTTTAAGAAAAAAGAAAATTTGAGAATAAAATTATGAACAAGAAGAAGGTCGAGATTTTTTCCTCCATTCTCAGATTATACGCATATCTTTCAAATCAGTAAAATTAATAATTGATTTTTGACTGCGGTTGTAGAGGGCAATGCTGCAGCAAATCATGTATTTTACGTACTAAAATGCATTATGTGCAATATGCTATACAAATATTTGAAAATCTCAGTTAATAGTTAACTCACGGCAAGTTTTGATGACTACGAAATGGAAAATTACCAGCTAATTCAAAGAGTTTCATTAGTTAACAAACAGAAACAAAAAAGCGTAATAAAATAGAGAAGACAAATTAAGCAAAATATCTTAGAATGTAATGCGTATCGAGGTGTATTCGAGAGGTTCAGATTCAAGACCTGGCGAGGGCATTGCTCATTTCTCCTCTGTTCTATTTCAAAATAACCTAATGACTCTACAAATGGCGCCGGAACTAAAAAGTGGCGGACAATAATTCGTCTCCACCAGGATTTGGCGATTGGGTCCCCTAATCCCCAGGTGCCCTTTAAGGGGGCTCATACACTTTAAAACCCTTGAAATCTTTGAATATGAGACTGTTGTAAGAATTGGGATAACATATTTATTTTTAATGCAATTACTTTCAGTTTTTTACAGCTGACTACATAGTACAGCTGTTTTGTGAATTAGTAAGCAGATAGTTTGTGTTGCTACAAATATTTTTATAATTTAATCTTCTTTGTGAGATAATTTTTTATGTGTTCACGTAAGACGGCCACCTTGCGCGCACAATTTAAAACATTCTGTTACATATTTTAACTTCATGATTAATATATAGCTTGTATAGCATCTAGAAACTACTGTAAACCAAAAATCCTAAGAATTTCATGTTAACTTCTCATTTTATTTAAAACTCAGTTTATAAAATGTATTTTAATAAAAAACATTTTAATATTTCCATGCATAAAATTTTTCACTATCAAAATATTCATTATATTTTTGGTTCAGTTAGATGATGATACTCATATCAAGAAGTCTTTCAAATTTCAAGTGTGTACTATTAACCGTTTTTAAAATATCGTGCGCGCAATAGTGAAATTTCATGTTTTGAGATAATCAAGTTTTAATGTAAATGTTTTTTTAAAAATATATTTTTTGTTATGAAATGTATAAAATGCTTATTTTATGAGTGATATTGTAATATTACACAATTTCCAATAGTTGGTATAAGCATAATTAATGTTAAATAAGCTACATCCATCAAAGTATAACATATCGACTAAAAATCATTTGAAACTTCTACACAATCAATGATACAACTAAACTTTTTCTTACAAATTAGAACTTACTTATAGGCAAAAGTTTCAGCTAAAGTTCTCTTTAATGTATTATTGTATAGCAAACATGTTAAACATTTAATAGTTCTTCCACAGGGTAAGTTTAGCATACTTTGAATGCTATATATACAACTGCGAAAAACCGTATTTTAAGAAAATTGAGTTTTAACGCAAATACTTCAATATACAATTTCCTAATAATAAAGTTCATGGTATACTTATTTTCAATATGATATATTAAAAAGTATAAATCCTAATAAATTGCATAAGCTTTGTTATTATGAAACACATTAAATTTACCGTACTATATACAATACCATGACAAAACGATATCCGTATATTAAAATACATGTAGCATATTTGCACAAATAATTTATTTTTATTCAACCACTTCATTTGAATACTTTAAATCATTTAAGCATATGATAGGTATTATGATATACCAGCACCACATGTCTTTGGATAAAATTTCAAAATTAAAGAACTAAACGATTCGTTATTATTTTGCGTTTTGCCACGAAACAACATCTCAATAACGAAGGTTGTGACAAATCTATAAAAATTGGTTTGCCTCCATTACAGCAATAGGCACAGAATTTATATGCTTATAATCAGTTTTGTTTTGTTTAGCTTTATTGTATTTGCACCATGTGGTTTCATCTATAGGACAAAAGTCATGAATTGTTTATAGCAGCTGAAACCCAAAACACAAACATTGACAGCTCATTGTTGACGCCAGCTCTTTAAATCAACAAAATGGAGCCTGACTGATTTTTTATATTTGGTCATAGGAAAAAAACTACTGAAGTTATATCGATGAGAGTGGTGTCAAAATAAGCAGAAAAAAATTAGCTTTAAAATAAGGCAAAATTTGAAAAATCACTTTTTTTGAGATTTTAAGGTGTATGAGAGGTAATTTCTTTCTCTTTCTAGCACGCTTTCATGGTGTAACGGTACCACATTCAGTGCGTAATCGAGAGGTCTAATTTCGAGTGCCGGTAAAGGCACTGCACATTTTTCACGTCTCCTACGTTAAAAATCCTAATGACTCTACAACAATTATATATCGGATTAAATATTAGATATCAAAACTTGCATCAATTAAATATTATTTATCAAATTTAATATTGGTAATCAATTTTGTTAGTATGGCACTGAAGCTCAAAATAATTTCCATCAGGCCAATAATCATTATTAATTTCACTTTCACCTCAAATGTTGAATATATTTCGTTGCAATATCCGATATCTACTGATATTCCCTTATTATTGATCTGGTTTTACCTATATTTACTTGGAAAATATAAAGTAACTATAAAAGTTTTCGTCCATTATTTTAGTTACCCCTTTCCGTGGGATTGTGCTTCTTAGAAATTTTTAAAAGTCAGGTGTCTATAATGTCACTACTTAGGCAGCAAACAAGGTCACCAGTTAGACAGTATTACTTGCAATTTTAAATACTCTTAGACAAAAAAAAAAAAAAAAACCGACGCACCAAGAAGGAGTTGTCCGAATGGGACGAAAATCGGTAGAAGTAATGTACATGTACAGAAAAACAAGTGATTACAGTTTGAGAAAAACTGGATGATTTATTGAAGTGATAGAGCTTCATAAAGTGAAAAAGTCAGTAACGCGTTTGTCCACCTCTGGCCCGTATGCAAGCAGTTATTCGACTGGGCATCGATTGATAGAGGTTGCGGATGTCCTCCTGACGGATATCGTGCCAAATTCTGTCCAAGTAGCGCCTTAGATCGTCAACATCCCGAGCTGGTTGGAGGGCCCTGCCCATAATGCTCCAAACGTGCTCAACAGGAGAGAGATCTGGCGACCTTGCTGGCCAAGGTAATGTTCGGCAAGCACTAAGGCAAGCAGTAGAACTATGTGCAGTGAGGGGGCGGGCATTATCTTGCTGAAATGTAAGCCCAGGGTGGCGTGACATGAAGGGCAACACAACGGGCCTTAGAACTTTGTCGACGTACCGCTGTGCTCTAAGGTTGCGACGGATGACAACCAAAGGGGTCCTCCTAGGAAATGAAGTGGTACCTCAGATCATCACTCCTGGTTGTCGGCCTGTCTGCCGTAAGACAGTCAGGTTGGTATCACACCGCTGCCCGGGGTGTCTCCAAACTCGCCTTCGCTTTTCATCGGGGCTCAGTTCAAAGCGGGACTCATCACTGAAGACTATTCTACTCCAGTCAGTGACATTCCAGTGCGAATGAGCCCAACACCACTGAAAACGGGCTTGACGTTGTACAGAGATCAATGGTAGTCGGCGCAAAGGGCGCCGTGACCTCAGCCCCCTTTCTGTGAGCCGTCTATGAATGGTCCTTGCGGTCACTGAAGCACTAGTTGCATGTACAATCGATGATAATGATGCATCTTGGGCTGTGAGTGCCGCTCTGACGATTGCTCGGTCTTCACGTTCTGTCGTTTCTCTAGGCCCACCGCTTCCTTCTAACGTGGTTCACCCATTCCTGCCAACATCGTCTAATAGCGGCATCGCTCCTACTCAAATGTCGAGCTATTCGCCGATAAGGCCAACCGGCTTCTGAGCCCAACTACACGATCTCTCTCGAATTCTGACATCTGCGCATATCGTTCGCGCACCTGTATGCCAGGCATAGTTACTGTCTACCAGAGTACACGGAATGAAATTCGCGAAGAATTTATGACCTGGAATCGTAATTCCTGCTCTTAAATATCCTGCCAGTTATGCAGATCAGATGCGCTGTAGCGACAACCGTCCATTCATTGGCAGCCAAAATGTAAAATTTTGCATTTTCCGTCGACAACGTCGAGATTTTCCGTCCTGTATGCATATCAATTTGTGTCCAATTTGCTTTATATCTTCTCGGTGCGTCGTGGTACGTCGTTTTTTTTTTCGTCTAAGAGTGTATGTGCGCAAAGAAGCATGAAGCCCTAATTAACAGTTTCTGCGTGCATGATTTCTTTACACTTAAAGTTATAAAAATTATCACACTTGATTTAAGAAACGTATCTACTCATCGATCTAGATTTAAAAGTATTACAAGTTTCACACTGTTCCTCGTCCCTCTAAAAAAAAGCGTGACTTAAAGCTTTTTTCCCGATAAGAGACAAAAATAGATGTTACTAATGATACAGACATACAAAATATTTATCTTAGATTTGCCGTTGTTTCATAGACGCATTTCAAAGCTACTACCCTAAACATATAAAACAAAATTGTGCATAATATACTACATAAATAGCATAAAAATTACTAGATAATAAAGAAAGCAAACAAAAACAGCAGCGTTATTTACACAGCAAAATAAGGAATAGAGAAATTAAGAGGTTGTAGCATTATTATTATTTTAATTAACCAGTTATTTATAATTTCAGCTTTTACTATCTGTAAGATCCAGCCGTGACGGTGTGTGGTCTTATACTCAATTAATGGACTCAGATTTACCTTATTAATTTATTCGCACGCTCAACGTATACTAGTATATACACTTTGTACAAATAGAAATATATCAGTTAATAGAATTGTTAAATTTATAAAATTACCAGACTGAGTATACTGAACATTCGGCCTTTCCCACCGAAAGCCAGTCTCCAACTTACCCTCTTTTCCGCCTAGAGGGCGCTACTTATTTTCGGGTTTACAGTTTTGGAGGACTAGGCACTACACCTTTTCCCTAAGATTGTGGTTGGAGAGGACGTCTAAACACATTCTGATAACAAAGACTGGTGCTCACAATTCCAACTTATAACTAACTGCTAATCAACTAAAAGTAAATATTAAAATATTACAACATTTGCATAACAAAATAGTTAACTCTTATATGTAAACATTTTAAAGAAAAACTTCGAAATAATTAAGAATGTTTTACTCAAATTATCTAATTCCTGTAAGTAATTAATTACGATAACTCTACAAATATTAGTTATGAAATACCTTGCAATAAGCTTTAAAGAAAATAATAAAATTAACAATTAATCTAAACACCAAAAGTAAAGTCTTTATGAATTGTCCATAAATGTTTTCGGTCCATAATTTTTTTAATGTTCATTCACCAATCAGCCTGGACAAGGCGTCTGCATTACCCATTTTGACTCCTGGTAAATATTTCATGTCGACATTGTATTTTTAAGGCAAAAGCCCAACCTGTATTCTAGATGATTGTTATACACAATTTGTTAGGTAAGGTAAAGGACTGTGGTCAGTGTAGAGTTCAACTTTAGATCCAAGAATCCAGGTTTCAAATTTCTTCAAACTCCGCACAATAGCATATGCTTCTCTTTCAATTGTAGACCACGATTGCTGAGCTCGAGTTAACTTCTGGCTTGCATAGGCGATATGATAATTGCGTTCATTGAAATTTCGTGACAAACATACCGCAGCTTCTATTTGTGAGGCATCACAATGTATAATGAATGGTTGCCCCAAAACTGGTGTATACAATGATGGAGCTTTAATCAAAGCATTCTTGAGTTCCTCAAAAGCGATGTGGTGCTTTTTTCTCCATGGTATTTCTTCAGGTATCGTCTTCTTTGTAAGTTCAGTAAGTGGATATAATAATTCAGAATATCTTGGAATAAAGTCTCTATAGTAGTTACATAGGCCTAATAAACTTCTGAGTTGCTTCTTGGTCTTCGGTTTTGATTATCTGGAAATCGCTTTTATCTTCTTAGGATCCGCTTCATGTTTTCCAGATCCGATTACATGACCCAAATATTTGACTTGTGGTTTGGCAAAATCACATTCGCTGATACTGACTGTAAAACAAAGTTCTTCCAACTTAGTGAATCTTGTGATATGCGGCAAAACTCTTCCAACTTAGTGAGCCTTGTATGTGGCTTCTTAATGAGTATCGTATCCAAATGAACCACATGAGATTTAAAGTCCTTTGAAAAAATTGCGATGTCATCTCTGGCAAAGTCTCTGTATTCACAGAATATGCTTTATTCATTTCCCTTTGAAAGGTTGCCGCAGCATTTTTCAGACTAAAACTCATAACTTTAAATCTGTACTGTTGTCGATGAGTTTTAAACGAAGTGTAATCACGACTTTCAGGATACATGGGAATAGCCCAATAACCTCGTAATAAATCCAGTGTTGATATTACATTAGCTTGTCCTATTGAATGTATAAGTTCTGCTGCACTCTGCATAGGAAAATCATCAGTAATTATTACAGAATTCAATGCACGATAATCAACACACAATGGAATTCCTCCGGCTTTCTTGTTCACACAGACTATAGGATATGCAATTTCTGCACTGCTTTCTTCTATTAAATCAAGATCTAACAGCATTTCGTCAACTTTGGATTTTAAAGTTTCCGGAATCCGATAGATATGTGGCTTTTTCCTTTCTTCATTTGGTTTTACCTTTATTTTGTGAAAACCCATCTTTGCAATTTTCACTTTAAATAACGATTTATGCTTTCTTATGAGTTGTTGAATTTGTTGCTGTTGATCACTCGTTAAATGTTGAAGTTGTAATTTCTGGAGAACAACTTTTATATCTTGAGATGAAGCTTGCGGAGTTGGATGAATCTCTGCAAATTCTTCTTCATTTTCGAAAATTAACTCCCACAGCATTTACTCTAGCGATATACTTTCTGTTTTTATTCACGTGAACATGTCTTACTTTCCAATCTGAGAGTTTGACTTTATATGAATGAGGTGGACAGTACTTTATAATCTCCCCTGGTCCATCTTGCATAGAGTTTATTGGATGAGTCAGGAACCAGCAAATAAACTTTGTCTCCTACTTGAAATTCTTCAGGTACAGCTCGACGATTAAAGTAATTCGAATAAGCTACCTGTTTCTCAGATGCTATCAAAGATGCTTGGTTTAGCTGCTCGTTCCAAGTTTATTTTCATATCTTGTAAATAATCAACAACTGATTGCTTCATATTTAAAGGTATCGGTATCTCACCAGTCCAACTTGACTTCAGAACACTCAATGGACCATGTATCTCTCAACCATACATTAATTTGAAAGGTAAAACCCTGCAGTAGAATTGGGAACCTCGCGGTAAGCAAACAGCAAATATGGCAGATACTTATCCCAATTAGATAGGTCCATGCGGATGATGTGATGCAAAGCGTTTTTCAAAACTAGGTTGTAGCTTTCGACAAGTCCATTACTAGCTGGATATCTTGGAACTGAAAATTTCGGATGACATCCAAGACGCTTCATAAATTCTTGTGTCAGTTGAGAAATAAAGTTAGTCCCTTGATCACTAGCTATAATTTTCGAAATACCAGTTCTTGTAAATATTTCCAACAGAGCATCACAAGTAGCTTTTGCCGTTAAAGAACGTAACGGAATGGTTTCTGGCCAACGTGAATGTTGATCCATTAGACATAATACATATTTATGTTTGCTAGCCGAAGGAGGTTCTACAGTACCTATAATATCAATATTAACAACTTCGAATGGTAAATAAGGTCTTAGAACTGGGCTAACAGGAATTTTATCAGTTATTTTTTCGGTACTTCTTAACTGACATGGCTCGCAAGATGGCAATATTCTGTAATATCCTTAGCCATATTGGACCAGTTAAAATTATACCAATCTCTTGTTTTATTTATTCCCTTGTGAGCCCCAAAAACAGATTCATGTGCTAATTTTAAAACATATTTTCTTCGACTCTTTGGAAGAACTAACTGCTGAACTGAATCTCCTTTCACTTTATCCTTACGAAAAATTATATCATCAAGTTCCATAAAATTTCCTTTTCCATTGTTTTAAATTAATTCTTACTTCTTCTATAGTCGGGCAAGACATCTGCTCATCTCGGAATTTGAATACATCATTACATTGATCATTTTTGAACATCTGTATTTGGAGTTGTTACTGAATGCGTGTTGACATGGTGTATCATCATTATTTCCCATTTTAGTTTCTTCGCGTGACAGAGGAATGTTATTTCACGCGTATTTGACTTCATGTAGTCTAAACTTTTCTCCGTTTCGCCTTCCAAATTCATTTCCTCCCATTAAATTTGTTTCCCCCATCAAACCACATCAAGAGTTCAAAGGCTTGTATGGGTAATAAACAATCTACGTTCAGGCGATCTGTCACCACCGACAAAATGTCTACTGGGTAGCTTAATAAATCAGAATCCTCATCTTTCAGCGACATGAATAATCTTACAATTTCGCTTCTATTTCTTCGCCGAATTAAGACATTAACTTGATTTTCCCGTTATCTTGATCGCTTGGCGGTAAAATATTACTGTTTAAAACCAGAATTTGTGTACCTGAATCGATAATGGCATCAATTTCTTTTATTTTCAACTAATATTTTCACATGTTGCAAAGACTGAATTTCGACTTGTGTCTTGTCGAGGTTATTCTGTATTAATCTGGGCTACAACCGCGTCATTTTTCTGTGATTTAATACTTTCGGAAGTAGTTTTATTTTGATTTTCGCGTTTAAATTTTTTCTGACAGTCTTTGGCTATATGTTGGAAAGATCCACAAATATAACAATCTTTTTTAAATTTAGTAACTTTGGACAAACTATCCGGTTTTCGCATACGAGGGGGGACATAGCGGGTATTTTTGATTTCAATATTTGATGTTTTCTGAGAACAGTTACCAGTATCATTTAACGATTTTCTTTTGCAAACCAAAAACGTAAATCACATTCCTTTCCAAGTTCTGCAGGTTTTAACCAACTATCACCTTGTTTTACGTTTATAGGCATGGCTGTCTCATGATCAAGAGTTTGCATTAATTTATCAGCTACGATTAATTCATGAACTGTATTTAAATCATTCGCGTTTCTTAACGTGCAATAGTATTTCCACTGTGTCATTAACCGGGATGCAAATTGTGCATGACGTTTAGCCGTTCGAAACATATCTAAACATGCTTGAGCAGTTGGCTGATATTCTTTTAAGATTTTATTCTTAACTACTTCGTAATTTTTGACATCATCTTCACTAATATAAATCAAAGCATTTGTTGCATTTTCACCTAAAAGATTTATAAAAATTTCGGTTTTGTATTCTTCTGGCATATTTTTAATCTTAAATGCTCGTTCTAGCGAAGAAAAATAGAGTGTCCACGATTCCGGACGTGTCGGAACGGATATCGTTAAAGTTTTTATGCTTTTAATTAAATTTTCTAAGGATGTGTCATCCGAAAGATTAAAATGAGATGAAGCTCTAAGTTTTGCGATTTCTACTAGTTCGCGTTCTTTCTGTAATTTAAACTTTTCTAGCTTCAACTCTTCAGCTTCCAGTTCTTCAGTTGACTTCCTATCATCAATTATGGATACAAGCATCGATTTAACGAATTCGGAATCAGTTTTGTAATCATTACTGTTAATAATTAATAATTTTATCTTTCAGTTCCGTGAGTTTAAGACTTTTATCAGCATTCTGGCCTAGTTCTTTTGCCAATAGAAATAAATCTTGTTTTTTGAGACCTTTAACTGAGAACATTTTACGACTTTCTTATAACTTCGTAATATAGCGCTAATTCGTTCAAACTATTATAGTAACTTGTAATTTATCTCATTACACAGTTTATGTAACTATAATTCACAGTTAGAGTCACTTTAAAATAATAGGTAAGCATAAATCACGTACCTTTTCTCTGTTGAAGCGTTAGTTTCGATTCTAATCCTGGTAGTACTGCGCCAATGTAAGATCCAGCCGTGACCGGTGTGCGGTCTTTTATACGCAATTAATGGACTCAGATTTACCTTATTAATTTATTCCCACATTCAATGTAAACTATATACACTTTGTAAAAACAGAAATATTTCAGTTAATAGAAATGTTAAATTTATAAAATTACCACACTGAGTATATTGAACATTCGGCCTCTCCCACCGAAAGCCAGTCTCCAACTTAACCCTTTTTTTTCCGCCTAGAGGGCGCTACCTATTTTCGGGTTTACAGTTTTGGAGGGCCAGGCACTACACTGCCATTTCTCTTTTCCTTTTCCTGATTAGAATGCATGTTTCGTTGGACAGTATTTAAGTCGAGGGTTTTTGAATTGTAGACACAACTCATGATTAAGAACGATTTGATTTTGTATGCTAATTGCTAATTAAGTTTAAACGAACATCCTGCCTATTTTTGCTTAAATTTCTTTGCCTTAAAACTGCTGATTTATGCCATGTCGGGAATAAAATTACCGTAGTATGCCATGCATTAACAGAATGATTTCCTGCTTCCTGCAACTCTAAAGATTATTGCCTGAGTTCAAGTTCAAATGCCATTGATGTAACAATGCCAGTTTAATATTGCTAATCTGATTATGCTTATCCTTCTCGCCTCCGGGTGTTGATGCCAGAGGGCATCATTTCTTAATTACTACCGCTATTGGCCTATGGCAATCAGTTTGATTTACTAATCAAGACTCATAGAAGTCGATATTAGTCGTAGATTGAAGATCACAAGATCACAATTGTAGACAGAGCGTGTTTCTACCTCACGAGGCCACGTTACTAGGTTTCGCCAGGCTGAACAGATTGTAATTTTTCGGCTTTCCGTTATTCTGGCCGACATTTAATTATTACGCTGGATTTATACTATGGAATAGTGAATGCTATTAATTAACGCAATCATAATGAATTGAGTATGCACAAGTTATCACAGAACTAGTCTACAAATTTACAGAGCATCCTTTTGAATTAGCATCAACGAACAACTGTTACTGTGATGTACGTCTTTACACGAGAAGTTTCGCCAATCTTCTGCTATCATTGCTATATATTTTCCTTAACTGATCTTTGCTGATTTCATAATAACGAAGATAACTTCAGATGTAAACTTCAAACTTACGCTGGTTGTATGGAAAAATTTCCAAGTAAAATTACCTTACATATTATCATTAACTTTAATTTATTTACATGATAAAGAACAGTTCATCTTTAATCATTTAATTATAGATAGAATACAAGAAGAAAAGAAATTATCTAAACCGCAAATGAAAGTCTAGTAACTATTTACGAACTTCAAGACCATTATAAAATTATATTTGGTAGAAATGATGTTCTTATTTAGCGTTAGAAGGGGAAGTGTTTCAAAAGAAGAGGAGAGAAAAAAATAAATGGCATTATTCTAATCAGATACGATCAAAAATAATAATTCAAAAATAAAAATGATTAATTAATGAATTAACTATCGAATTAATTGCCTTAAAACAAGAACACTCTGAACATATAAAGCTCAGATATCCCAAATATGTATAATGAAAGAAAAATGAAAATAATAATAAAAATAAAATCTGAAAGCTTTCAGATTTTACATTAAGCTCAAAGTAGAGTTTTTTAACGTTTTGTGGGTTACCTTTATTTATTAAATATCATGTTTTCGCAAATAAACCATAAAATTGAGTTCAACAGCAATATCCCCAAAAAAATTTTTAAATGAACGTATCTAGAATTTCCGATACACAATCTCGCGTGCTGTAGATAAAAAATACTTTTTTTTTCGTACAGTGTTGCCATAGCTCCCTTTGAGATCGTTGAATTTGTTCATCAAATATTCGTTAACGTTTTACAAAATATGAAATAGATAATAAAACAAATTTCAAATTTGGGCTTCCAGATGCCCAATATTCGGGTGGAAACGTACGTTATTCAAAATTTGGTGGTTCTAGGTACCGTCGTTTTAATGCGAGAAACATTTATGCAGATTCTTCATCATTTAATTTCTTTAAATATTATACAAGGCTCTAATAGTTGGTGGCAACACCTTTAAAAGTGAATCAAGGTTTATAGTGAATCGACGCAAAATGCCAAAACGAAATTAATAGTCCTTCTGAGCAAATTGCCCCTTTGGCCCGGCGTTAGCTATTTAACTAAATAAACATTATTTTAATCATCCCTGATAACATTTTCGTTGGGTTTCTGTTTAAAAATCTTCTGATTTTGCTTGATGTATCATTCTTGGCAACTGTAAATCTGATATAGCCATGTCAAAAGGCTTTGCCGGATGTTTGACGAATCTAGTTGTAAATCATAAAACGGCTTGAAAAAATTTCCCACGCTTCAACAGACGCCGAATTAGAAGCAACGCATAAAACCGATTTGACGTCACGCTGCCCTGCCCAAGCGCCTGACAGCTACAAATTAAAACCACAACCACCTCTTCACAGTTTAACAGAGACCATCGCATTGTCCATCGGGCGAGCATTAAAAATAACGAGACGGGAGCATAAAAAAACAAACAAATTTATACAGATTATATATAGATAGATTGTATGTATATTTATATTTTTTTCTTTAAGTACTCGCATGAGTTGTGGCAAGAAAAGCGGTTCGCAGTCATCCGCGAGCTGTATGCTAAATGAACTAATCGTGTTTGTTTATGATGCGAGTGAAGCAACTATCTTTACGACTATCGAACCTAATGTAAACATTTATCCGGCAAGACAAGGAAGCGACTGTTCGGCGATTGCCACCGTTTAAAAACGGCAAGATTGAAGATGCGGGAGAAGGAACTTGCGGGGAGGAAAGGCACAGAGAACGGCGAGAAAAAAATGAAAATAAAATAAAAAAAGAAAAAGCTTTCTTGTCTAAAGCACAGATTACGGACTCCTGACAGTCTCCGAAATGGGGCGCATAAATTTTCTGGGGCGGGATTGTCTTAACAATGGAGGCTGTCGCACACCGCTACGCGGCGGTGCAGCGATAAGGGCGGCGTCGGAATTTGGCGCCGGGTCTTCTTTCCGTGGGCGATAAGTAGTTAAATGTGAAAACAGGGAATCCGATTCCATACGATTCGTTAATTTTACCATGTAAAGCTGATTTAAATCTTTGGCTGACCGGATTTTCTAGTGCCAATGAAAGGCTAGACGATTTCTAATGCCAAAATTAATGATGATAGTTATATAATAAATTATTAAAAAAAAAGTAAAAACCTGAAAGGTTTCAGATATTAAATTACGTCCAAAGGCGCGTTTAAATTTTTTTTAACGTTTTGTGTGTTACTTTTATTTATTAAATATCATGTTCTTCGCACTCAGTTGAAGAGCAGTATCGCAAAATAATTTTAAATTGAGCATATCTTTAGAATTTTCGATACACAGTCTCACGCGCTGGATATAAAAATGCTTCTTCTGTACAACGTTGCCATTGCTCGCTTTGAATTCCTTGAGTGTGTTAATCAAAAATTAGGTAAAGTTTTACGAAATATGAAATCGATAATAAAACAAATTTCAAATTTTGGCTTCCAGGTGCCCATATTCGGGTGGAAGCGTTCAATATTCAAAATTGGATGGCTCAAGGACCGTTGTTTTATCACAATGCGCGAAACATACATACATTTATGCAGATTCTTCATTATTTAATTTCTTCAAATATAATGCAGGGCGATAAAATTTGGTGGCAACAATTTTAAAAGTGAAATCAACATTCAGAGTGATTCGCCGCAAAATCGCAAAACGAAAACAATAGTCCTTCAGGGACAAAGCCCTTTTGGACTAACGCATAAACTCGTTTTATTTCAAGTAATTTACATAATTTTCATTCCAGTTCATCTACAGTCCATCATCCTTTTTATCATAATATACCAAACCAACTCTATCACGTATTCAAAAGTAATTTCATTCTAAAATTTTATAGATAAATTAATAATTTACGGATTTGAAAAAGATATTAATATTTCATTGAAATTGGTAAAATTTCTCGCTCTGTTTCACTCAGTTTCTGCTTTATTATCTTCAAACATCGCTGAATTTTTCCAACTATTGCATTCGTCGAATCCTTCATTGACGGATAACAGTTCTCCGTTAATTTAGTTCCTTCGGGGAAAAAAAAAACAACTAAATGTTTTTTCCATTCCACCGACACCATTCATTTAAAATTCTGTAGATGGTAGCAAGCGTTCTATATAGTATTATCAAAATTGAAAAGGAACCAAAGATTCTTTCGTAAAACATTCCTTTGTGTGGACATCATGATTTTCGTAAAATAATATGTCTAAGGTTGTTTTGATTATTGAACATGTTTTTATTCTGACTCTTTTTTCATCCCATATGCCCTTCCCATATAACATAAACTCTTCTTATGTGGATTAATTCCAGTAAAATCCGTGAGACCGTCCAGAATAATCTGGGATTACTAGCCTGTTTAAACCATATCATTTAACATATTAATTCAAAATAAAAGTAATTAAAAGTAAATTAAAAAGCATATGACTACTTCCATTCATGTATTACTTTACTTCCGTCACTTAATACTTGCATTTCCAGCTATTTGGTTTTAAATTTTTGCAGGCAAGTTAGTTAATTTTGACTTACTAGTTTGATCTTTAAATTTCAATTAACTGTTGTTTTAAACTTTAATTTTCAGGATTATATCATTTTGATCTCCTTATGATTTTGAATTACTTTTTAATATCATTACCATCTATCTTCTTATGAATCTGAATTACTTTTTAATATTATTTTGATCTCCTTATGATTTTGAATTACTTTTTAATATCATTACCATCTATCTTCTTATGAATCTGAATTACTTTTTAATATTATTTTGATCTTCTTATGATTTTGAATTACTTTTTAATATCATTAACATCTATCTTCTTATGAATCTGAATTACTTTTTAATATTATTTTGATCTTCTTATGATTTTGAATTACTTTTTAATATCATTATCATCTATCTTCTTATGAATCTGAATTACTTTTTAATATCATTTTGATCTTCTTATGATTTTGAATTACTTTTTAATATCATTATCATCTATCTTCTTATGAATCTGAATTACTTTTTAATATCATTTTGATCTTCTTATGATTTTGAATTACTTTTTAATATCATTATCATCTATCTTTTTATGAATCTGAATTACTTTTTAATATCATTTTGATCTTCTTATGATTTTGAATTACTTTTTAATATCATTACCATCTATCTTCTTATGAATGTGAATTACTTTTTAATATTATTTTGATCTTCTTATGATTTTGAATTACTTTTTAATGTTCTAAAATGTATACGTTTGTGTTTACTTTTGCATTTGAATTTGAAAATGAGAGTGTAAGGGATATGCCTTCTAAAGTAAGCATCCCATTCAGTTTAATTGTGTTCTTAGTGAGAAACTTTAATTTTAAAGATTATTTGCTATTTATTTTGTTTAACAGGATTCTTTTGTCTTAAATGGACTAATGGCTTTCTTTTGGTGGAACGTTTTCTTTTTATAATTCAACAGATTAAGATAACTTTGTCACGAAACGCTAACCACACATTGTAGCATAATTTTTACTTCTGTTCAAAACCTTTTCCCGAAGAAGGAAGTCACTTAGGCACATTGCCATGTTTTACCAAGTTTAATTAACTAATCTGTGATAGGTCTGCAAACATTTTGCCATGTGTTTTCCAGGCTTCTCTTTTCTCCCCACTTTCATAGTTTTGAAGCATTTATACAGCTTTCAAGTTATGTAAATTTAGCCTTAGAGAATGTAATCTTTCAATAAACATATAAAAAATGTATTAAAATAGCCTTACAGAAGTTTGTTAGTCCTGAAAATCGAATTTTGTAATTTTAAAAGACTAAAATAAAAAATGCATAATAAAAATATTCCACCAAGAAAAACTATTTTGTAAACAAAACCAAGCAGTAGACTTTTTACACTGTACTATAATGAAGAAAAATGCTTTTGTAATAGTTATTGTACGTATTTTAAATAATGTACAAACGAAACCACAAATTAATTTGCTTCGGCCTCAGAATTCTATCTCCACCTCATAAAGAACTTGAACTTGAAAAAAACTTTATTGTAAAGTTTTCTCCTCATTTATTGTAAAGTTTGTACATAAAAAACTATTACGCTATTTACTACATTATAGACACAAACTGAAATAAGGCTGCTTTCAGCCGCAGGCACGCACATTATATACATAATTACTCTCCCAGCCCGCTAATAAATTAAAACTACATCACTTCTCTGAAATTGTGACTCTCTGAAATTTTGGATTTATTTTTATATCTTTCAACCATTTCCTTATGCAAATAAGACTGACAGTGATTGTTTAAAAAGTCTTGAAACTATAAATATGAATTATACAGTTACGACAGAAACCCAACATTTTTTCATTATAAGTGAGAGAAAGAGGAAAATATTCATAAAATATTAGCCTATTATTTTTAAAGTCATAAATTGTTCGGCACATTTTCATTCATGTAAAATATTAGAACTATAGAGCTCAAGTAATATTGGTTAATTACCATAATAAATTGCAAAATATTATAGTTTTAACATCGTTAAAAAAATGCAAGGAAAACAAAAATTATAGTGATGATTTAAAATAATTTCAGGTACTTCGAGGAATTCCAGGTACCTTGTAAACTCCAATCATCCAGATTATTTATTCTCCTGGCTAGTTCAAATTAAATCAAACTTAATTTTGAGTTATTAATTTTTAATCGCTTTTACTTACTCTGTAAGTTTCTTCAATGGTTTTCTACTTATAATATTGCATGGCTACAGCAAGTGATCATTTTCTAAAATGAGACTGCTTAAACATGGCGACGTTATGTCAAATACTTTCCAAGCAAGAAACATTTATTCTTACAGTAAGCAAAGCATTCGTAATCTATTACTATCTATTTTTTTCCCCTGTGTCTGAGGACAGAGTATCATTTTGCTCATGAATGTTAACTGTAACATTTTCTCCCTCTTTCATTAATGTTACTTTATCAAGTTTCTGTGTAATTTTTGTTGAGAAAATATGTGACAACAATTTTATGCTAAGTAATTTTAATAAGCCTACTAATTTAAAAATTATCTGCCCAGAAATTAAAGATATAGATCATAAAATCATGTATTTAAAATAAGTTGTTCAAAATTACAGAGCAAATTAATAGAAAAACAATTTATGTTATTATTTCACCAAAAATTTTCAAACAACAACGGAACATTTCACTTATTTAATAGAAAGAAAATATAATTTTTCAAGACGTAGGCGGACATGTATTTCACTAGGTCTCTTGCGCGCGAAGATTACAACAAATATTTTCTTCAAATGACAATATTTTCTATTCTGATATATGCGAATTCATAAACAGGAGGCAACAAACATCTCAAAAATCATTTTCATAGATCTGCATAAATAAAAATATTTTTTAAGAAGGTTTTTTTAAGTACTGAATACATAAAAACCCTATTTAAGGAATTTTTGAAAGGCTAGAGAATAAGGAGTAGGTTCTTAAGTGAAAAGATTTAAAATAAAAGCTCATGAAAAGCCATAGAAACTTGTATGTTTATTACAAACAAATAAAACAGATTAATTTTCTTTATACTCAAATATTTTACACAAGACGATTCAAAAAATTTTTTAATTATTTAGCAGATTTTTCTCTTAATATTAGAGGAAACTGCTTTTCCATTAAGTGCTTTTAAAAACACTTTCGGAAGCAATAGGAATATCATCAATTAATGCTCAAAATGTAAATATAGCGTTCATTCCTCTTCCTTTTTTATGTCTGTAACACATGCTGTTTTCTACTTATAGTTGAAACTTACGAATGAAAGCAAAAGTTTCTTGTAGAATATCTCACTATTTCCAAACGCAGACTTTTTCCTTCTGCCCTGTACCCCATTCAGCACCGGCGGAAAAATTGTTTCGTATAAACATTTTTGTGAACTTAAGTTTTTTTTTAGCCCAGAAGGGTTGTTAATTTCATTTTGTGGCGTTTTACTTTTCAAATTGTTGCCGCCAAATATTATTGCCCTGTCTTACATTTATAGAAATTAAATAATGAAGAATCTGTATAAATGTACGTATGTTTCACACATTGTGATAAAACGACGGTACCCACAGCCATCAAATTTTGAATAACGTAATCTTCCACTCAATATGCGCATCTGGAAGCCCAAATTTGGAATTTGTTTTATTATCTATTTCATATTTTGTAAAGCATTTTTGAATTTTTGATGAAGAAGTTCAATATTTCAAAGCGAGCACTGTACGAAAAAAAAAGCATTTCTATCCCCAGCGCACGAGACTGTGTATCGTAAATTGTAAAGATATGCTCAATTTAAAATTATTTTGCGATATTTCTGAATTGAATTTTATGGTTTAAATATTTAATAAATAAAGGTAACACACAAAACGTTAAGAAAACGCCCCGTAGGGCGTAATTTAAAATCTGAATGCTTTCAGATTTTTTTTTTTTTTTTTTTTTTTTTT
>KK112159.1:611353-660919 GCA_000611955.2 Stegodyphus mimosarum
TTTTTTTTTTTTTTTTACAATTAGCTATTAATGTGAGGAGTAACTTGTTACGAAGATACAGCCGAGTAATGCGTCACTTATCTAACTCTCGCCTTATGAATGATTGCCGATGGTAGTTCGCCCCAGTGGCATACTGAGGCACCATGGAGGTAAGAACGAAAAGGAGACGTCGTTCCCGCACTACACCTGACGCAGTGCTGCAGAGCTTTGGTCTCCAAAGCGGCTGCGTTTTGTTTACATCCAGAGTATATCAACCAGCGCTTGGTGGTACTCTCACCCACGACAGTTCCACACAAATCGAAAAGAGGGGACACTTCCGCATAAAAGAAACATTTATTGTTCGATGGAACAATAGCAATTTGTACAGTTGAGTTCCATTTCCGCACAAATCACATCTTGGTTATCTTTTGGAACTTGCAACAGTGGTTTTGATCATGAATTTATAAAATTAAAATTATTTTAAAAAATATTAATTTACTGTTAGGTATTTAAAACAGATTGCAAAATTAAATACGTTTGAGCAGCTAAATCGTAGTTGAAATTTAAGAAATGAATTAAAGGAAGTAGATTCTAAAATTATGTTAATTTATGCAACGCGACATTTTTAACAAAAAAATATAAGACCGAAATGTTTACTCTGATTTATGCAAGAAAATTCTTATTTGTAAGATTTCCCCCATCCTACCATAAATCTTTCAGAAAAAGATTCGATCCGTAATATGTAAAATTATTCCTTTGAAAAATAAAAGCCAAAAATTTCATGGAAAAACAAAGTTAAATCACGCGAAGCGAAAGAAATAGGCGATTTAAGATCGGAATAAAATTAAATATATATAATTAAATGCAAAATCAATTATGTGTGTAATTATGTGTGTAATGTAAATATGAACCAGTTTACATTAGAAAGTCCTTCACGAAAGCATCCATCATTTTTTTCATACTGCCCTCGTCTGTTTTACCATATTCATTTAAATAAGCAAGTAAATAGACATAAAAAATCAATTTCAGCGTCTCTGTAAATGGCAAAAAAAAAAGCCATATTTCTAAACTAATGTTCCTCTAACGTACTCAATATCGTTTAGAATTTTTCATTTAGAAAATATATCATGCATAACACTTTTTATAGTATTTGTTTGATAAAAAAATGAACTATGGTTTTGTAGAATAATTTCTATTATACGAGGATAGAATTCGATTATGAGAAAACTTTTCTCATTGGAATTTTCCTTTACTGAAGGGTTCGTATGAAAATTTGACTTTTCTGTATTTACTAGAAAGTAGAAACACTGTCCAAAATTAACTCTTAGTAGCTTGAAGGTCTGTGTCATATGACTTGTTTCTTAAAGTTTCTTTTAATCTTTGAGCAACCTATTTAATGATAATTTAATCAAAATGAAATTTAGGCACGTAATTTTAGTATTATGATGTATTTTAGTATTATTTAAGTATTATGATGACTTTCACATTTCAAGATTCAAGAATGCAGTTTTAGAATACAAATCATTTTCTGAAATGAAAGTCGTTTTTGCATGTGCAGTTAATTGTTTTTTCAATAAGTAAAGATGTCAAGATCTTTTAAATATTGTCTATACTTGTGAAACGCTTTTGATTGAAATTTAACAACACCGAAATATTTTCGAATTTCAAGAACGCATTACTGTGTCAAAGTTCTCCTTATAAAAGATTATAAGGTATTTCTTCCGCCTTCTTCGCATGCCTTCGTGGTGTAGTAGTCAGAACGCTCGACGCGTAACCAAAAGGTCCGTGGTTCGCTTTCCGGCGAAGTCTTGCTCATTTTTCATCTCTCCTGCTTCAAAAAGTACCTAATGACTCTACAAGCCGCCCCCGAACTAAAAGATGGTGGATGATGTTTCTCCACACCAGGATTTGGCGATTCCCAGTCGCCCTTTAAAAGGGGGAGTGTAATAATGTATTTCTCTTGCACTTCTTCGCATGCCTTCGTGGTGCCATTCTTCGTCAGCAACCTCGACGCGTAACCGAGAAGTCTGTGGTTCTAGTCCCGGCGAAGACGTTGTTCATTTTTCATCTCTCATTCTTCCAAAAAAAAATCCTAATGACTCTACAAAATGAATTAAATATTTGCTATCTTCAAACGAATTGATGTTTGAACCCTCTCTCCCAGATTCCTTCAAAATTAAGTTTAAATCAGTTTCTCTTCTTCTCTGTCTCTCTTTTTTTCATTTCCATCCTGCAACCCCTTAGTAATTAAATGAAAATTTCCTTCACACCTTCATTTGTGTAATTTCCTAAAGATGTAATTTCATAACATGATTTTAAACTAAATTTCATACACCTTACGAAAAAATATTCAACAACAGGGGAATTGAATAGTAAATAATGTAGTATTTTGATTTACCTTTCCTTATACAAACAGCTTAAAAGATAAAAAATAAAGGTTCATTTAGATAAAAATTGTCATCACTAATTTTTCATAAAAAAATGACATTTTAAAATTTATGTGCAGGGCTTAGTTACTTATTGAAAAGAAACATAATTCCCTGTGTGTCTAGGAGAAGCAAGCGCCTGATGTAGATAATGTTCATGTTACACTGCGAAACAATAAAATAAAAATTTTGTGATTGTCATTGTAAAGTGTTCCAGAAATACTGAGACAATGACTGGTCGCTAATTAAATTTGATACAACAGGTGTTAAACTGGGCGTCTGCATAGACAGTTACTCAGCATGTTGACGCTTCTTTGTAAACTTACCCCTCCCGGCGGCGGGCACTAGCCATTATAGGCGTTGACCACTACCAAGCAGCGGTCAGCTTGTTATAGAGGCACTTAATAGGAAGGCCACTGTTACCTCCAGTGAAAGACAAACAATTTACTTTCATGCTTTCTCCGGGATTCGAAACCTGGGCTTTCAATACGATAGTCAGAGTCAATAAACACTTTCCCGTCTGGGCGGCTTTCTTTTTAAAATAACAATACCATTTCGGTCCACCAATAGCCGAGTAGTTAAGACTGCTAAGATCGAATTCTGAGCGAGAACTGAAAGTTCGACCTAATTTTGAATACCGGAAAATGGTCTGATTGCATAAGCATTTCCGCAGACATTTCCCGTATGTAAACTCAGTACCAGTCAGTTTTCTTTCCTGAAGGAATTTTTTATTGTAAAAGGGCCATTTCGCTCCCCTTAGCAGATAGATCTCGTGCGCTTTGCGATAATCGATTAAATAATAAAATTACTATATTTATTTGTTCATCCTTAAAATTCGCTTTATTTTATCTACTCCATTGCATAGGTATTTTATATTTCTTCTCCCTTACCCCCTTTTTTTACTGAAATGACTGATTATAGTAATTACTCCAGGCAGCATCCAGTTGTTTCATTCTTAAATTTACAAGTTAAATTATTCAGTTGGTAATTTTTGATCAGAAATAAATATTCGCATTCCCACTATTATAATTTTGCAGTTTTTTCATTAAATGATAATAACTGTCAATTTAAAAAATATAGCAGGCAGTTCTTACATCTGTTTCCCAGAACTTGAGTAATAAACTAGTTTATCTTACATCTATCAAATCCAGAGGAATATTTCAAACAAGCAAAACCAGTTGGCGCTTGTACTGGCGCAAAAGTTCTCACTTTCACAGTGGTAACCCCTTTGTAGTAAAAGCTACGTCTCATTGACACAAAACAGCTGGCCCAGGAGGTTATCGTAGGTGGCTCAGCAGTGGCAAGAAACCAGAGCGAGGAGAAGGGGAAGGGGAGACGGAAAGCATCGTTTTCTTCAACAGAAGGTGATCTACGGTTGACTGAAAAATAACGCAATCTTACTCAACCCACACTACGTTAAAAAGAGGAGAAGGGAAGAAGTTTCTGGTAACCATAAACATTTTCGGCAATGTAGTTTGAAACGTTGTCAACAGTTGTAATTATGATGAGCGGTAACTGTATAATTTAAACAAAAAAAATGATTTAAAACTAAGCACAAAACCATACTGGCCCTCAGATTTGATTAAAATACAGATTACTCACTCCAAACTGTCGATTATGCTGTTACAGCATTAGTTTATTTATGAAATTTAATTTGCAATATTATCTGAAACAGACATTGCGAAACGGAGCCATTTTTAAACATACAATAATTTAATTTAAATTATCTTTTTCTTATAGAAGTTTCAAAACAATTTCAGAATGCATATCATTCGCTATTCATTAGGGTAATAACCAAACTGTAAACAATTACGCCTGTGGATATGCTACTTTTATTACTTTACAAGTATTAATTGTCTGGACAGCAGAATGTAGGCAACATGCTCCGTTTTAACAGTACATCTCAAATTTTATCAAATGCATTACACATACGTGTATGCAGATGCAACTTAAACTGGCAAAAGCAAAATGCGTCTGACGAATCGTTTCATATCCGATAAACTGATTAAATAAATTAATAAAAATAATAATTTAAAGCCATTTGAGAGTATCATGTACTGGTTCTCAAGCTAGTAGTGTATTAAAAAAACTGAACTTTTATTTAAAAAAAAAAGAAAAACTTTGATGAAGTTTATTTTAAAGCAAGGGCTACCAACGGGATCTATACGGACTCTCTAGAGGTCGATAAAATTTCAAAGGGTGTCTGTGATGATCCAGGGGTCGACAGCCGAATGAGCACCAGCAGTTGGTAGCTAGGCGTAATCAAAATACCATTGATTACAAAAAAATATATTAATAAAACCGATAATTAACTGTTTATTGATATAAAGCTTTACCATACAGATAAATCGTGGAAACAAAACACATGGATGCACTAAGTTTTGGAATTTGGAAAATTACACTAAGTTTTAGAAAGTCATCCGAGCAAAATTAAAATCGTTTCCGAACCAAAATTATTGACTTTTTCCTCAATATAGGCAAGCTTTAGATAAGTCAATAATTTACCGCAAGAAACAAGGACAGGCTGAATAGTTCTGAATGAGGTGACTTAAAAATTACTTTAAGCAAATTTATACCAAATATTAAAAAAAAAAAACTTCATCAATACGTCAAGCCATTACATTAATTAAAATTCAAGGTGTTATGAGTATGTTGTACGCTATACACACACTGGCCAATGAGTTAGAAACATTTGAGATTTTCATTTGAATGCGTGCTTAGGATGAAATATGCAAATTTCTTATGATTTGGGTTACATGTGGTTAGAATGCTAGTATAAGTAAAGTGCAAGAGTACTTTTCGCAATGAATGAAGTAAAATGGGAAAAACGGGAGGTCTTTCACCATTTGAAAAAGGGCTTATTGTTGGAGTCCGTTTAGCAGGAACCTCGATTTCGAAGACAGCAAATCTCACTGGATTCTCAAAAGCAGCCACATCAAAGGTTTTGAAAAGTTGGAATCAGAACCCACAGTCCTTCTCTGGAAGACGTAACTGCGGTTCGAGCACAGTTTCCCAAGAGAATCATCCGCGTCATCGCCGACAAATTGTACGGTAGAACAGCGCTTCAGCTGATACAAATCGTCAACCAAGGCTCTTCCCAACAGATTTCAGCTCGAACCATGAGCGGAGAATTGTAGAGGATAGGAATGCATAATCGGGTGCTTGTGATAAAACCACTTATTTTCTGCCCAAAATTCAAGAATTCATTCGCAGCGGTGTCGGGAAAGGAGACACTGGACATCTGAGGATTGGAAACGGATAATGTAATCGGATGAATCACGCTACACTTTATTTTGCGCTGATCGTAGACGTCGAATTTGGCGAGAACCCCATGAAGCCATGAATCCATCTTGCCTTGTCTGGTGGGAGTATTATGATATGGAAGTTGTGCCCTGGCATTCCTCGAGGGTAAACAAACAGCCATAGATACCTAGATCACTGGCAAATCAACTCCACCCTGCAATGTTGCATTTTTTTTCTGATGGCAAAGGATACTTCATAGACGATAATGCAACTACTATACATCGTGCCAGAAGTGTTCAAAATTAATTCGATGAACATCAATCAGTCTGACTTCTCAACACCTTCCAACACAAGAAACAAAGTATTTTTAACATTCAATTCAAAAATTGAATACCCCAACATCTTGTTTTTTCCCTCTAACATTAGTTAATTTATGCGATCTGAGCTTCGTTCAAGGTCAATAGCCGCTCATAAACTTTAGCAAAATAATTAGTTTTTATTTTCACAAATATTCTTTTAGTCAATGAATAACAAAATTTGTCATAAATGATGTTTTTAAAAGAAGTAATAGAAATGGATGTCCTATTTAATAGGAAATAAAAATAAGTTATTATAGAACGATAATAGTATCTCATTAATTCTTTTACAGTTGATCGATTTATTAGCATGTCTACGTTTTATGTCGTCGCGATTTCCAAGCTCATATTACTCTATTTTCAATTAGAATCTATTTTCAATTTTTTTACTTTGCTGTCTCTAACAGCAGGTATTTTGTCTTCTTGTTGCTTTGTATTCCTCACTTTTCTACGCGATTTGAGAATATCGTCGTTTGTTTTTGAAAAACTCGTAATATATTGTGCACTTAAATATTTGTGAAAAAATGAGAAAAGAAACCTAGATTTTCAAAATAGAAAAATGGCTAGAATTGACTGAGAGGAAAAGTGATGATTCACAGGTGATGAATCCAGGATAATCTACTAGCACTAAGAGTATTGAAAAGAAAAGAAAATTGTTTATAAAAAATATAGTGAAAAGTATTTATCATTTGGGTTTACTTGAAATGGAGATGAAATGGATCCTCAACCTCAATGTGTTGTTTTCGGTGATCTATTTTCCAAACAATTCCAAAGTATGAAACTATCGTTTCTTAAAAGACATCCTGAATCTAAGCATGCCAGTTTAAAAAATAAATGTGAAGAATATTTAAAGAGGAAATTATTGGAGTTCAAAAATAGTAAACAAGTAATAAAAGTCAAAATCACTGAAACAACCTTGTATTTGGCGTGCATTTACTAAAACACTCAATCGATTTCGAGGGCAGCTACAGATCCCTCCCCATCAGGAGAACAAAATATCTAGAAAATCTATCTTCTATTCTAAGTAATAAAAGGTTTTGTTACTTCAAGAGTAATCTAGTTATTTAGTAAGCCTAAGAATTGCCAAGATTGCTCAGGCCCACACTATTGGAGAAAACCTTATATCAATAGCAGTTAAATATAACGTTTGAAGATTATTCAACGATAAAGCAGTTAATGAACTTAATAATACTCAGTTATCAAATGATACAATAGGTCAACGAACTCATGAAATGCCATATTCCATAAAAGAGATACTTACTCAAAAAATAAAACACAGTGAGTGTTTCCCACTGCAACTGAATGAAAGTACTGATATAATTAACTTTGGTCAATTATTGGTTTACATACATTTCGAAGAAGATAAACGAATTACCAAAGAGTATTTATTTTGTGAATCTCTTCATGACAGAGCAACTACAAATGAAATTTCCAAAGTAATTGACAGTTTCATTTCTAAGAACGATATTCTTTGAAATACATGCATTGACATATGTGACAGTGACGGAGCTCGGACGTTAACAGGAAAGCATTCCAGTGTTATTTCTCAAATAAAGAGGGTCGCACCTGAAACTAAATTTTACTCACCGCCCCATTCACCCGGAAGCTATAGTAGCCGAAATAATCCCTGAAAATCTGGAAATTGCTTTCAATCAAGCCGTGAAAATTGTTAATTTTATTAAAAGCTGTAGAAACATTAGGTTTTTTGATGCTGAGAGACGTGAAAAATGAGCAATGCCTCGAACAATGAGCAATGCCAATGGACTCAAACCTGCCAATGGAAACGAAAAAGGGCGACTGAGAATTAGGAGACCCAATCGCCAAATCCTGGTGGTGGAAAATTATCATCCACCACCATTTTTAATTAGGGCGCCGATGTAGAGTCATTAGTATTTTTTGAAGCTGGAGGTATGACAAATGAGCAATGCCCTCGCCGGGACTCGAACCTCGGACCTCTCCAATACGCGACGAGTGTGTTGACCACTACACCCCGAAGGCACGTTAAGAAAGCGGGGAAAATTCCTTACATACTCCCCCTTTTAAAGGGCGACTAGGGATAAGGGGACCCATTCGCCAAATCCCAGCGGTGGAGAATCACCAGCCACCACCCCTTTTAGCCCGGGCGCCACCGTAGATTTATTTATTTTTTAACCAGGAGTCATGAAAAATGAGCAATGCCCTAGCCAGCACTCGAACCACGGATCGCCGAGTCTCCTCACCATTACACCAAGAAGGCATGCTAAGAAGGCAGGAGAAATACCTTATAATTTGAGCTTTATATTTAAGAATATTTACGATTTTATGCCATCAGCAGCGAACACGAAACGCTTTTGTTATATTCCGAAGTAAGGTAGTTATCCAGAGGCAAAGTTTTAAATCGCCTTTCTGAACTTCGATCAGAAGTTCAAATTTTTTTTTCTGTGATTCAAAATTTGAATTGCAAAAATTTTTATTTAGTGAATCATGGTTGGCGCGTTTATTTAGTTGATATGCTTGGGAAGTTAAATGAATTAAATTTAGGATTACAAGGACAAAGTATTTGTTTGTTTACCATTAAAGGTAAAGTAAATGCAATGATAAAATAATCGAGCTAATAATCAAAGAATTGGATAATAATATTTTAAGCTTTTTACCACTTTTAGAAAGTTTTCTAACCGAAAATAATTTGAAAATAAAACAAGAATCAGCATCCGACATTAAAAATCATTGTTTTTCATTGATAAGTAATTTCAACATGTATTTTACCGAGGATTATAAAAAAGAAAACTGGATTAGAAGTCCATTTTGTTCAAATATGCCTGAAATTTTTTCTCATGAAGAAGAAGAACAATTGATAGTAATTTCCTGTGATCGAACTCTAATTGAATATTAAAAACAACTCACTCGTTAACTCGGCTGAATCGAAAAAAAAAAAAAAAGAACTTAAAGTCATTTCAAATAAAGCTATTAAATTTTTATTGCCTTTTTTTCCTCAACCTATTTGTGTGAACAAAATTTTCTTCCCTGTTATATTTGAAAAATAAATACAGAACAAAATTAAAAGTGGATCCTAATTTACGGTTAAACCTAAGTGAAATACTAAAACTAAACATAGAGAAACTGATCTCCCTTAAACAGGCCAAAATTTCACCTAAATTTTAGAATTAAAGTATTATAACTTCAATTTTGATAATTAAAATGGGAACTAATGTTTGATCTAACTCTTTTGTGTGTGCATATTTAGTACAAATAGCCAACAGGTTGTGCAAATGGCAAACAATATTTTGTTTAATATTTCTCTTGCGAAATTGAAAAATATCATTGTAAAATGTACTAACGTTCTTCAGTTTTTGTTTAGATGGTAAGCATTAGTCAAAAAGTTGAGAACCGCTGTTTTAAAGGGTACTCACGTAAAAGATGAATTGATAGAGTAAATTATTAGAGAAATCCTAACTCTAATTTACTCAAAACCTATGCGCGCGCTTGGTCATGAAAAATTTCAATTTCGAAAAATTTCTAATTGCTACAAAGCAGTTCTCATCTATCCCTCTCTTTTAAGCATGAGACGTTAAAAAAATAGCACAGAAACTGTATATAAGCCACGAAAAATGTGGAATGGTATAGTTTTGGCGTTTTACTCACAATTTGTCTGTAACATTAATTGCAGCGTAATAAAATCACACAATACAGTTTTAATAAGTTCTGTTCTAAGTGAAAAGAAGAAGGTGGTGGTAATAGAACTCTGGTGCAAAACTCTAAACTCCATACGCGCCAAATATAGGATTCTACATGAGAAGAGCATAAATAAAATGCACTATTAAAAAATTTAAAAAATTACTTAAACCGTTGGCAGACAAATATCTTTTTTAAAATTTGAGCTGCTGTACCATGTATGGAAATTTAATTAAAAATTGTTCATTAAACTATTTCATTTTGTAACAGTTGTAATGTTTTCAATGATGAAAGATAATTAAAATTCTTTCAATATATAGTTCGTACATCTATGTGAAGATATTTTAGGCCAGAGCCAGAACGAGCGTGAGGCAAGTGCCTCACTTGTTGCCGGTGAGTAGAAGAGGAGCAAAATAAGAAGCAAACATTTTTAAAAATCGTTTTAAAAAAAGAAATTGCGATTATTAACTTTCAACATTGGAACGTATCAAGAAATATCAAAAGAATTTTATGTAATACACAATCCAGCTAAATTAAAAGAAAAATTAATAACATTCATTTAATCTCAAAAGTGCAGAGATTTCACAGCACTGTATATATCATTTCTAACGTCAAAATTTATTTTTTAAACTAATATTATTGAACTAATTTACGCTTGTTTATAATAACATATTTAGCTGCATACTCTGCAGCGTTTCTGAAACTGTGGGCTAAGCTCCTAAACGAGTTGCAAAGCGAAATGTTGAGGTTATGAAAATTAATTCAAACACATAAATTTAAAAAAAAAATGCATTAATAAGTCTTGCAAAGAAATTACATCAGTTGATACTAATAAGATTAATCACCTGCGATATAAAGTCGAAAAAAAATTTATTGAGCTGTCGAATGATTCAGATTTAAAACTTGGGTTTCCACTAAAATTCTTGGCTGAAATTTGAATCAGAAATAGGAATGAATGTCCCACAATTTATGAAACGACATTAAATGCTCTCCTGCCATTCAAGCATCACGTACTTATGTAAAACAACTTTTTCAGCTTTCATGCTTATGAAATTCAAATATCGTTCAGTGCTGAAACAGGCTGAGATGCTTTCCATCCAGCAGTTCAAACGACCCAAGGTCTCATTTGTCATGCAGCAAAAAAAAAAAAAAAAAAAAAAAAAAAAAAAAAAAAAAAAAAAAAAAAAAACAGGGACATTCGTTTTATTAAAACATCATTTTCTTTCATTAATTTCTGAATTCTTCAAGCAAATTTTAGAATTACATCTTTCCATATGTACATAGTTCATCAAAGAAATAAATTACTTGTGGGGAAATATTTATTTTTATATCTTTTACTTGATTTAATGCCTGAAGTCACGAAGATAAAAAGGAGGGTCTAAAACATCATGCTGTAAGAATTCCCCGCTGCATGCCAGAATAATAAGAATAGTATCAAAGTATCATGCTGTAATTGTGCATAACAAGAGTAATTCTGTATTAACTCCTCTTAATTTTAACTGCAGTTATTATTGCTTTTACTTCGCCATAAACAGGTTTTTCTGAAGTCCGCTAACTGAATATGGACGGCAACGCGAATGTCTGTAGTTCGTTGCAACAGGCTTATCACATAAATTTTATAGTAGCATCGGAAAATGTAGCATTTTAAAAATTATATATACCATATTACCGATATCTTGCTTCATTTTTGTGTATGTATGTGTGTGTGTGTGCGCGAGAGAGAGAGCGCGTTTTTCTCTGTACATGTAAAATTTGCCATTGAATGAGACGCACTGTTCGAGGTATTGTCGTGTAACTATATTTAATTTATGCGATGAAATGTAGCTAATTTCATTTGAGGTTATTTGTGGAGCAGCTCCATGTGTTAGACAGATTAAATGAATAGGCACCTTAGCTGTATTCATTCCTTGAAAAGTGTGAATTGTATTTGATTGTGACAAAGCACTTGAGAGTTATCTGCCTAAGGGGAGAAATGTCTTTGTCGAGAACCTTCTAAGAGAAACTGACTCTATCCCTCTATCCGTTGAAAAGACTGGAATGTTAACATATAAGGAAACACGTGATTTTTTTTTAAATCCTTCTATTACTTATAATGAAACGGCGAAATTAATTGTTAAGTATTGCAGAGTTATTAGGTTTGTCAAAGGAGGAATTATGAAAAATGGTTGATGCCTCGGCCGGGATTCGAACTCCGGACTTCTTCATTGCTATCCGGACGTACTTTTTAATTATACTATGAAGGTACGAGGTAAGAGAGATAAAAAAAACAATTATACTATGAAGGTACGAGGTAAGAGAGATAAAAAAAACCTTACGTTGAATGCCTTTAGTTAATCTGCATGCAATAGTTGAAGAATGATCAACAATTTCAAAGTTGTTTAAGTGCGACTAAACCTAATTTTTTTTACCATATCAGCCGTATTTGTTTATATTTGAAACTTAGCAGAATAGCGAATTAAGACTTTTTGCACCTTCAGTGTTTTTTTTCCGAGTTGGATCAAAAGGAAACTTTTGTGCACCGAAAAATCTGCCTTCTTGCCTGATGGCGGAATTGTTTGTTTTTGAGTAGAAACTCTAATTTTAATTGTAAAAATTAATTTTCTTAATTGTTTTAACTGTATTTGATGGTTTATTTTTTTATATCTTTAAATTTTTAATGAAGATATTTTGAGTTTTTATGCATTTATGCTTTGCCTCGAAATGAGAACTGAATTAGTTGTTGAGTCAGTTGAATGAGAAATATAACTCTGATAAAATACGAGGAAATAAGTATAAATGAAATGCAGGAAAACATACGTATAATTTAATATTCCGTACAAGGAAGTCATGTGGTGTACACATCAACTTTTTTTTTTTCAAATTGTTTAGATGGGTTGCATTGCATATAAAGGCTTGAATGTATTTCTTTGCCTGAGGTGAAACAATACGTAGGTACGACTCTGCTTCCGGTTGCTTTTATGTACAACTACCTGACAGTGACGTTGTAACTTGTTCACCCGAAAATCATAATACGGTATTCAAGAATTAGACACCTTTTAATTTCGTTATTTACGGGGTACTGGCTATCTAAAATTACTATTAAAAGATGTTTCTAGGTAATATTATTAAGAAATACGCGCACTGTTTTAACTCATACAGTATAGCGTTATAAGATGCAACGTAAGTTATAGTTTTATACAGAGTTAAAAAGTAGCATCTGGATAAACTGGAAATTTGCTAAGGACTGCGTACGATTAGACGAATGAGCACAAGTATGGCAGCGTAACGTAACGTAACTTGACCTGATAAATGGGCAGTCAAAGCTATAAGCATTTATAGAGTTATTTTCACTTGCTGTTAATATTCCGACATCTATGAACTTTTGAGCTTTCGAAATCATAAGCTGCATTTACTTTACATTTTTTTATATTTTGTCTTTTATAAATGCCGCGAACTATTTTGCGTAACAGAATCCTTAATTGAGCTGTCTTCCGACGCATTTGCATTCATCATCCCTATCCTTTTTTTTCATCCCGCTTAGTAATGGATGAATACGAAGAGCGACAGTTAACAATCGTGGTTTCCGTTTCAGCATCCGGAAAGTAGGCTCACTTACACATATAATCGTAAAGCAGATAACACTGAACTCTCTCTCAAATTGAATCTCACCGCAATTCATAGGAGGAAAGAAATTTATACCGTACGATAAAATGTCTATTATGCTACGAATTTTGTTTATTTTCAAATGCTTACTTTTTTTCTTGACCGCAAGACGGAACTTATTGAAATAATGCAATGCTTCATCTCATAATAAATAAATATGCAACTAACAAATAATAACTGACTACGTCAGGTAATCCGATAACCTGATGCAGAAATTCATGCTTACAAAATAAAAAATAAAAAATCTGCCAGCTGGATGATGGAATTGCCAAATTGAAGGAATGTTTAATAATAAATAATATTCAGACTTTGCTTTTATTTCAAATAAAATAACTGGATGGATTTTGAGTCATAAATATCTCAATGTGTGTTCCGTAACAGTAATTTTTTTAAAGTTTTAAATAATTAAATTGCACCTGACCCACGAGATATGCAATTTGAATTGTGCAGGAATAATTTCAATAAATGTACTAAAAAATTTACAGCAGTTTTTCAAGGACCTAGTGGATGAACTACGTAACTCACAAACATTAAAAATAATTTAAAAGTTAGTATATGATAAATGCATAGAATGTATTCGTAGAATCGAAATATGGGTAAAAAATTCGCATGTCATTTCAGAAAAAGTCCGATTTGGTGTCAAAATACCTATATTCGAACAATGCTATGTATAAATATAATACATATCCTAAGTCACCCTTTTGAGACATGAAAAACGCGATTTGAATTTAGTCAATCGGCCCAGTAGAACGAGAAATATAAAACTGTCTCCCTCTTTTTTGGGGGGCAGTGTACATTTTTGAATGATCTAATGAAGAATTATAAACACATAGTCAAGTATCTTTCTGGGATGGCTTCACCTACAGGTGCAGTTCTCGAAATGTGGGTGGTAAAACTAGGTTTAGTGGCCCGAATAATTTTGCTTTCTTGTGAAATTTTATGTAATTCGTTTATGCTTTTCAATTAATTTAATTATTTTAAATTAATTAATTATCAACGATTAATCAATTATTATTATATTATGAGTCCGAAGAGGCTTTGTCCCTGATGTCCCTGATGTTCAAAGGGGCTTTGTCCCTGTTATTATGAGTCCGAAGGACTATGTTTTCGTTTTGCGATTTGTTGGACTATTGTTTCGTTTGCGTTGAAAACATTAAAAGTCTGAATCACTTTTTCAACTGTTGCCACGAAATACACTGGTGTGCAAAAATTAAGGACGAAGTCGAAAAATTAGCATATCAGCTGAACGAAGAGGCAGAGCGGACAGAAAGGCCAATCAGGAGATTAAGTAAGGTGACGTACGGTAGCACATGCGCAGATATGCAGGTAAACGTAATCGGGGAGTGTCTGAGTAGTATAAAGCATGTTGTCGGTGTAAGATCAGTATTTCTGGCAAAGAGATTGCACGCCGTATAGCAGTTAAAATCACACCGAGTTGCTGCCTCAGCGAGAAATGGCAAATAATCAATCTGTTAGACGACATCTGGATGCTTTTACCCGAGGTCGAATCATTGGGAAGTTGGAGGAAGGCCGCAGTGTGACAAGTGTGGCTGCAGAGTTCGGAGTTGCTCACAGCATCGTTTCACGACTTTGGAGACAATTTCAAACTACAGGAACAGCTATCCGGGGGTTTAGTAGTGGTCGTCCACGAGGAACCACACCCGCAGATGACCGGTATATTGCCTTACAGGCCAGAAGAAACAGGCGGCAGACAGCGGGAGAAATCGCTAGACACACGACACAGGCGACTGGACGACCGATATCGCGTTTTACCGTGGCCAGAAGACTGCACGGTGGTGGTCTGTTTGCACGACGCCCTGTACGGTGTGTACCTCTAACGCCTGCCCATCGGAGAAGGCGTTCTCTGTGGTGCCGGGAACACCGGAATTGGAGAGACAATGAATGGGGACGAGTACTCTTTACAGATGAGAGCAGATTTAGTCTGAGTTGCGATTCTAGACACATACACATCTGGACAGAGCGGGGAACACGCAATAACCCCTTCAACATCATCAAAAGGGACTGTTTTGGAGGTCGTGGAGTTCTCGTTCGAGCAGACATAATGCTTGGTAGCCGGACCGACCTTCATATCTCCCAAGGAGGTTCGTCACCTGGGACTGCTATTGTAACGAGGTTCTTCTTCCTTACATGCGTCTTTTCACAAGGGCATGGTCCTCAGTTCCTCTTCATGGACGACAACGCTCCACCTCATCGCACAGTTACTGTCGAAGAGCTGTTGGAGAGTGAAGATATTGAACACATGGATTGGTCGGCAAGGTCTCTGGATCTAAATCCCGTCAAGCATGTTCGGAACTTACTAGGGAGACCCGTGGCAGCACGTAACTTATTGCCAGTAACGATTCCGAAACTGCGATTGGTGCTACAAGAGGAACGAGCAGCAGTGTCTCAACAGCTCATTAACAACCACATATCCAGCATGCACAAATGATGTGAAACCTGCCTAACAGTCAGGGGAAATCATATCCCCTATTAAAGACCGGATGTTTCTTGCTGGACACCCATCACGGGGATGTTTCGGCCTTCAGTCGCATTGCGCTCCATGCTACTTTTTCAATAAAGCTCCTTTTTATCCCTCTGATTTCTTTTTTAGTAAGTGTTGCTTACATTACTCATGTCCTTACGTATTGGGGATCTTACGTTATTAAATGTGTTGATTTGGAAAGCTTTTGTACAAAGTTATATTGAAAAAACCGTCTCGTCCTTAATTTTTGCACACCAGTGTATTGCAGCCCAGTATTATGTTTAAAGAAATTAAATAATGAAGAATCCGCATAAATGTATATATATTTCCCCAAATGTGATAAAACAACGTTACCTGGAGCCATCCAATTTTGAATAACATACGTTTCCACCCGAATATGCGCATCTGGAACCCCAAATTTGGAATTTGGAATTTGTTTCATTATCTAATTCATATTTTGTAAAACGTTAACGAATTTTTGATGAACGAACTCAAACGATTTAAAAGCGAGCAATGGCAACATTCTACGGGGGAAAAAACGTTTTATTTAAAGTGCGCGGAACTGTGTATCGGAAATTCTAAAGATAGACTCATTTTTAAATTATTTTGCCTCTTTGGACGAAATTTAAAATCTGAAACCTTTCAGATTTTTTTAAATATTTTTTTTATTTTTTATGTTTTATTTTCGAACTCTTCTCCTATTCCCAGAGGATTGCGGCTGCATAGGATTACAACATATCGCAAATGTCTGCACATATGTCGTGAAGCTAAAATATTTGAGACTCGATATTCGAGAAATATTCTTGTACAGATAATAAGATTTTTGAGAAAACGAATTTCTTGAAAAATTCACTGGATATTGAACAGACATCTCAGAGGAGCAAAGTGATATACGACCACAAACTCACAAGAGCAAATTTAGAAAAAGTTTTTAATTCCGAACATTTTCCGTCATGTAAACAGCGAGTGACTTCCAGTCTAAGTCGGTGAGAAATTACTGCATATCAATTATAGTAATTTGAATGTCACTATAGAAACACAAGAATTTTAATGACTGAATTTATAAAAATGTTTCCTGTGCCACTGCTGAGAATAGAGCCCGAGAAATGTTGATTACGATAGCACAAGAGCTTTGGGAGCTAAGAATATCATTAATTCGTTATAAACTGAAGGCTGGAATTTCTTCACCGATACCAAAAGTAGGTAACTTAGCCACTTAACTTAAGTTTTGCTCGCACGTTATACGGCTGACCTCTTTTTTTGTTTAATTTGCTCGCATGTGGTACATTTCTAAATTTTAGTTGTACTATTTATTTTAATAAACCTCTTTTGTTTCTAGACGGGGTTAGCTGACACTAAGGACAAGTTTCTAGGTTCTTTTTTTGTCCGAAAGGGATATTAGTCTCGAAATGGAATTTTGCGTTAAATCACTAAACGCATGCTTCGTTTCACTTTTCATTCGAGTCTGTTGTTATTCGGCAAAATCTTTCAAATTGAATCTGCCTGTTGTGGATTAGCAAACTAAGCTATCTGAAAGTATTAGATGCAGCACTTATGAATATTTGCTTCTTATTTTTTAATCGGATTGATTTAAATAATAAAAACGCATTTAATTCGTGATCTATCTAATTAAATGTATTTAATATTTTCATAGAATGACATTATATATTTTTTATTATTTATTTCATATTTTGTGCAACTTTAATGAATTTTTGATTAATAAAATCAACGTTAAGAAAAAGAGAAGTGGCAACACGGTACGGAATAAAACTTTTTACCTCCAGAGCACAAAACTGTTTGTTCATCGGAAATTCTAAAGATATGCGGTTTCAAAATATTTTGTGATTCTGGCGTTGAATTGAATTTCACATGGCGTAGGTGCGAAGAACGTGATATTTAATAAATAAAGTTAACGCACGAAACGTTACTACTACTAATAATAATAATAAATTAGAAGCCAGCTTACTAAGAAAACTGAGTTAAAAAGAAAATAAAGTTAAAAAGACGAAAAAAAGTGGGTTAGCAAGAGTGAATGCAACAGCAGACCGGTAAACTATGATCTCAGCAAGAGCGTAAAAACCTTAACAAACCCTTTTCAGTAACCGCTAAAAGCTGAAACTTTTCAGACTTTTTTTTTTTTCCTATTGAATTAGTAGTGAAACGTCTGCTTTTTTACAAATACATTGTGCTGCATTTTCTAATCCTTTCGCCTAGAAAAGTTTTATTTCAAATTAATAAACGTACATAATATTAGTATTAAAATATACAAAACAGCCTTTTATTATTGTTATTTTGATGTTTAAATTCTCGTTCGTTCATTGTTTTAAAATATATCACAAAAAAAAATCCTTCCTGCGCCGTTCGTTATTTCAGAATAAACCACTCCGAAATGAAATATTAAATCATAGCTAAAATTTGCAGATGCGCAATAAAAACGATATGTAAAATGTTTACTACCACCTGCACTTGTTAAAAAAGCAATATTACAGGAGTATTTTATGTAAAATAAGCGTACTATTCATACTTCTTTGTATGCGAAACGCTAACATTGCAGGGGCAGTTGTAATTTTTATTTCTCTACATTTTATTTTTACATTTTATTTTATTTACATTTTTTAGTACAACACTTTATTTTTGATATATCAATGAGTTTTCACATATTATTCATCTGAAAATTCTATAACAAAATTTTGGGATGGTTTTCCGATTAATTGAGCTGAAGAGAGTTAACTGTAATGACTGTTGTTGTAGACCTCTGCTGACTCTCGTATTAATTTCTTATTTCACGGGAAGTAATATACGTTTTAAAGATTTCAAAATGAGATCTCCCAACTTCGTATTCAACAGTTTCTTGGCAATGATTCCTGGTATAATTACTAGATTATGATTCTTGCTTATAATGAACAATATTACTTCAAGCATTTCAAGTTCGCTTGATCAGACCCTGCGTAGAGCAAAAAAATAATTATATTAATAATTGCGCAAACAGTTTCTATGCTATAAAACTTTATAAGGTATGTTCTCCCTCCTTCGATCATGTCTTCGTAGTGTAATGGTAGCACACTCGGAGCGTATTCGAGAAGTCCAGGTTTGATTCCCAGCAAGTACATTGTACATTTTTTATGTCTCCTGCTTCTAAAAATCATAATGACTCTACATATGGAGTTCGAACTAAAAAAAGGTTGTGGACAATAATTCCTCACCACCAGGATTTGGCGATTGGGTCCTTTAATCCCAGTCGCCCTTTGAAAGGGGAGTATATAAGATATTTTCTCCCTCCTTCCAGCATGCCTTCGTACCGTGTAACGGTAGCACACTCGGCGCGTATTCGAGAGTTCCAAGTTCAAGTCCCGGAGAAGGCATTGCACATTTTTCACTTCTCCTGCTTCAGAAAACCCTAATGACTAACTTTATATTTGATCGCTAGGAGAAACGTTGTCAGATTTAATATGGAGATTTATATTACGCAAAATCACAATCAATTCCTCGCAGTTTTTTCTATGATATAGCCTCTGTGTGGAAGCATGTATCACGTTTACACTCTTGAAGAGAGTTTCAAAAAATCTTTAGTATTTAAAGTAAAGTGACCATACGTCCCGATTTTGGCGGGACAGTCCTGCTTTTTGGATGACTGTCCCGCGTCCCGCCGATTTTTAAAAATGTCCCGTTTTTTAGAAAATATCTGCATTTCTTATTTTAAATGTACTGTAAAAATATATTACCTATTATTTATTAATTGTGATAGTGAATATGAAGAAATAAAAAATTCATAAATAAAGAAACACATAAAATGCATGCAGAGTAAACTAAATTAGGCGATGCAACGAATTACCCTCATGTCCATAAATTAAGGATAATTCGGAATCACGCGTAAAATTGTTCGCAGGCGCTTTCTAAGCATTTCAGTGCAATAACCGAATAGTTATAACGCAAAGGACGCATTTGGATGATTTTTTACGTGGTAGAATTATCGGCTGTCTGGAATGTGGGCGTACCCAACTGGAAGCATCAGACGAACTTGGAATTGCCCAGGGTGTCATCTCCAGGCTTTCGCAACGATTCCAAGATGATGGTAATGTGAGTAGACGTTACAGCACAGGTCGCCCCAGAGTTACAACGCCGAATGAGGACCGGTATTTGGCAGTTACTGCCAAAAGAAACAGGCGGAGCGCAGCCTCAGACCTGTCTCGTCAGCTCTCTTCAGCCACTGGTACGACAATTTCAAGGCAGACCGTGTACAGACGCTTAGGATAGATTGGTCTATATGCTCGTAGACCTGTCAGATGCGTTCCACTTACTGCAACTCACTGTCGCCTGCGGTTAGCCTGGAGTAGAGAGCATGCATTGTGGACACCGCAACAGTGGGCTTGTGTGATGTTTTCCGACGAGTCCAGGTTTAGCTTGCAGTCTGATTCTCGCCGGACTTTCATATGGAGATCTCCAGGTACCCGTTACCACCAAGAAAACATCATTGAACGACACCGTTACGGTGGTTCAGGAGTGCTCGTTTGGGGTGGAATTATTCTGGGTTCCAGAACTGACCTGCATATTCAAATTGGAACCATGACAAGCCAAATCTATCGGGACGTCATTCTGGAACAACATGTAAGTTGGTTTCGGGGCGCCATGGGCGCACATTTTGTGTTTATGGATGACAACGCCCGTCCTCACCGTGAAAACATCGTAAGCGAATGCCTTCAATCGGAGGATATCACCCGTATGGACTGGCCAGCATTCTTACCGGACTTGAATCCAGTAGAGCACGTGTGGGACATGCTTGGCCGACGAGTTGCAGCCCGTCAACCTCTTCCTACATGTCTACCGGAACTTCGGAGAGCATTGCTTTTTGAGTGGTGTAATATCCCCCAAGATCAGATGGATAATTTGATACTCAGCATACCTAGGCGTTGTACGGACTGTATTGCATCGTCTTGGAGATACACAATGTATTAACAATCATACCAACCATGTAATATTGGTTTTTTGTAAATAGGTTTTTTTTGTAGTTTGCTCCAGTTAGAAAAAATCGCTAATTTTTTCAATAATATCAAACATATAGCATCTTTTTTTGCTCTTTACCTTTTGTTTAATAAATAAGCTATAAATAAGCTCAAATAAGTCAAATTTGTTTTGCTTCTAACTCTTCCTTTGCCTGATTTTGCATTATCCTTAATTTATGGACATGAGTGTAGATTTACTCGGTGGTGTTCAATCATTATCGTTACGTCTTGTCAAAGAATATGTATTGTTAAGAAGGAAAGCTTCGCCAAAGCAGGAGTTGCTCCATCACATTGTAGAACGAAGTAGTTGCGCATGCGCGAAATTACTGTCGAAGCAAATTCAATCTTGCACACGTGCAGAATAGTTGTCGAAACCGGTGTCGAAAGTCACGTTTGTGAAGAGTTCATACTTCTGTGACACCATTTTTTTTTTTTTTTTTTTTTTTTTTTTTAGACGTAAATCAAATCCGTGTTGGTCTCACCTTAATGCAGATAAGTGCGGACTATAGGTTAAACTGTGCGGTTTGTTGTTTTTAATTTGACGTTCGACTCATTATTTGATTGACGAAGGAAGGGCAATAGTCGCCACAGCGTAACGGTCAGTAATGTAAAATTTAGTCCTCTTTTTAGCCTTTGTAGTAAATTATTTATTTATAGTATTTACCCATAAAATAAAAGATGACTAAAAAACGACAATGCAAATTTACTGACGAGCTAAGCAGAGAATTTCCATTTATTAAAATAAAAAACAAAATAGAGTATATGGTACGGTATGATAAATGCTTTCGTAACTAAATTATAATTCTCATTTCATCCCATTTGTACCACTTTGTCTCAATAAAAATGTGGTCACTTTAATTTGAAGTGATATTTCGGTATATTATTAAGCAGTCTATTTTATCCTTAAAAGTTAATGAAAAGAAAAATTTCCAAGATTCATTGAGATGTACGAATCTTTTCAATGTTTCTCAAAGTAATCTTTAATCTAGAATTTTCAGCTTATTTCTTGAAACGATACTATTACAGTTCAACCATATGTGCCAAACATCTACTACATTCTCCAATTAGAAGCTTTCATTTAAGATCATCTAAACGGAAGCGAATAAAATTGATCTGAAATCGAATAAAACAAATATTCTTCAAACTGGATAAACGGCTCTGTATATTATCATAAAACACAAAAATAGGAAGATAATATCAATTAATAATAACAGAAAATTTGGTCTCCCTTTAAAAAATGACATAAGAAAATGTAATGATAGTAAATTATATAAGAAAATATAATATTAAATTTATGATATAAGGAAATTTAAATATCAATTAATAATAACAGAAAATTTGGTCTCCCTTTAAAAAATGACATAAGAAAATGTAATGATAGTAAATAATTATATTACCCATCCTATAAGCTAATTTTTACTTCCTTGTACGAAGTAAAAAGGAAGTATCATAATCGCCCAAAATTTCGGATATCATATTTCAACGAAAATATCCATTTTGACGGCTATCGAATGCAATTTAAAAATAATTATATTACCCATCCTATAAGCTAATTTTTACTTCCTTGTACGAAGTAAAAAGGAAGTATCATAATCGCCCAAAATTTCGGATATCATATTTCAACGAAAATATCCATTTTGACGGCTATCGAATGCAATTTAACGATGTTTTTGCGTGACATCTGTACGTACGGACAGAATAAAGGACTCTTTTTCCCACAAAAAATTATAAAACTGATTTATAATGGATTCTGAAGACATTTTTTCTTGGCGTCTGTGCATACGTACGTACGCATGTATGTATGCATCTCGCATAACTCAAAAACGAGTTGCCATAGAATGTTGAAATTTTGTGTATAGGAGTGCTATAAAATGTAGATGTTCACCTCCTATCTTGGTTGCAATCGGCCGCACCAAAAGTATATAAATATATGTATACATATCCAGTCTTTATACTCGGCTCAGTGAGCTCAGTTTTTTTATTCTTATATGTTTGTAAATTGCACATTTTTTGCTTAAAAATGAATAAATTATGTTGTTCTTATCTTCCGGTTAAGGTTTTTATGCCTTTAGTTAACTTGCATGCAATATTTGTAGAATTATCAACAATTTAAAAGTTTTTTAAGTGCGCCTAAGTCTAATTATTTTGATCATAGCTATAATATTTGTTTACATTTTAAACTCAGAAGAATAGTGTATTTGTTGCCAACCTAGAGGAACTAAATTTCGCAACAACAAAGATAACGCCTTCTTTTATTATTGCGAATAAAATCATGCTTAATACATTCTAGAATTCATTCGAGGAAATAAGTGTTTAAGATTTACTTTTTAATATAGAACTACTACATTTTAAAACTAATATACTACATTTTTAATATAGATATTTTGAGTTTTTATGTATTTTTGCCTTGTCACGAAGTGAGAAGTGAATTAATTGAATGGGAAATCTGTCTGTGAAAATCGTCTGTGAAAAACTGTTTCTTTTTTTGCTTTTATTTGTTAAATTTCTTTTATACATCGTTTTAGATTTATGATAGTCTTTGAATAGAACATGTGGCAACGATTAGGCAATTCCCCAGATGATACACATAATTTTTGTGCATTCTGATGAGTTATAAAATGAATTAGATGTAACGCTGTTAAGTGAACCTAGCGTCAGAGTGTCGCTATGTAAACAGATACACTGGTGAAATAAATTAAGAGAATTTTCATATTTGACCAACGATCTCCAGAACTACAGGACAGATTTTAATAAAATTTGGTGTGAACATAGGTTGATATAATACAAACAAAATATACATTCAACAATAGACACACATGTGCGTGTGTAACACTCATGGGAGTCTGAAGGTCTGAAACAGCGGTTGCAGAAGACACAAAAGAAATGGGTTATTAGAGGATATGGTCCCCTCTTACACCCATACAGGCCTCGTAGCGTGATATCATACTGGAAATAAGGCAGTTTATCAGTACCTTTGGCAATTGGTCCCACTCATTCAGCAACTGGTCCCACTCATTCAGCAACGCTGCTTTCAGTTCCTGGATGGCTCTCGGAAGGGGGTTGCGAGTTGCAATTGCCCTCCCCACAGCGTCCCAGACATGCTCTATAGGGTTGAGGTCTGGAGACCTGGCTAGCCAGTCCACCCGGTGAATATCCTCACTCTTGAGAAATTCGTCGACGAGAAGAGCTCTTTGTGGCCTCGCGTTATCGTCCTGTAAGATGAACTCGGGGCCCACTGCACCCGGAAAAGGCGAACATGGGGCTCCAAGATTTCATCCCTATACCTCACATCAGTCACAGAGCCTCTGTCAAAAACGTGGAGAGGTGTGCTACCATCCAACATAATGCCTGCCCAGACCATTACACCGCCACCGCTATAATTGTTGATTTCGTGGACATGGGAGGGTAGGTAGCGGGTCCTGGCTCTCTCTATATGAAAGTAAGGTGAGAATCAATGTTTAGGCTAAAACGGGACTCGTCGGTAAATAGAACGGTCGCCCATTGCTCCGTACTCCAATCACTATGCTGCCTGACCCATGCTAATCGGACTCTCCTGTCCGTAAACATGAGCGGGATGCAAACAGCCGGCCTTCTGGCAAACAACCCTCTCCATTGTCTTTTGGAAACAGTCACCCTTGTTACAGGGATTCCTGTGGCTGCATACAGGTCCCGAGAGAGCTGAGAAGCAGTAGCCCCTTGTTACGCCTCTCTAAAATGGACAAATAGCGATCTTCTCTGACCGTCGGTCTCTTGGACGGCCTTGCCCAGGCTTTCTCTCGATGGATCCAGTATCCTGGAACTGTTTCTATAAGTTATACACTACGCTGGGCGTTAAATTAAACTCTCTGCATACCTAGACTTGCGATTGGCCTGCCTTTAGCCTCCCCACAATTCGCCACGTCATTCCATCATCTAAAAGTTGGTGGTTACTCATTGTTCCGATGTGCCTTTAACCGATTGCTGGAAGATAACTACAAGAAATTTGGCGAGGTGTGCTAGGGAACGCAATTCGTCTTACCCTCCACGCGCTTATAAAGCCTGTTTTTCTACTGAATCTGCCTACACACACGTATACACTTACATATTTGCAGTGCAAGATTTGAATTTTTATCTAGAAGCAGTGGTTTTTCCTTCAGTTCAGTTCTTTTTATGCTATTCGATAAAATATGCAAATTCTCTTAATTTATTTCATCAGTGTAGTAAATTTTAAAGAGTGCATTTATTTTATTGTGGTTTATGCGCTATCGACGAAGTAGATTTGATTCAATCCAATAAGTTTAAATGAAATACAAGAAAAAATGTGTATAATTTAATATTCCGTACAAAGAATTCATGTGGTGTATACATGAGATTTTTTATTTTTAAACTTAAAAATGATTTAATTTCAGAAAAAAATTAGCTGGTTTAAGAAGTGATTCTATAATAGTAGTATACAAGTGAAATACAGAAATATACAGTAACTTTTAGCAATTGTATGATACATCACAATCAATTTGTCATCATTCTGAAAGTAATTTTTTAACCTTTCCATTTTAACTGATGGTCGTATCCTGCAGGTATATTAAAAATGATACTTCTTGAAGATACTTCATAACAAATGACCGCATGTTTCCGAGCGCGCTTTTGTCCTTCCTGTAAGTGGCATTAAGTCCATCTGAAGCTGGGAGATCTATGGGTTCAATACCGGTAGAGCCACAACTGATTTGGATATTTCCTGCTCCAGAATATGAGAGGCTTTACAACTTTTCCATAAATATAATACGTTATTCGTAGAACTTGATTTAAAATGGTAAATTAAGTAAAATAATCTTAACATTGTGAAGTGTATTTTAGTTTTATAACAGATATTTTAATTTTGAAACTCTTTCCTTTCAATTCTTGTTTCCCACTTAAAAATCTATACCAGAATGAGTTTTTAGAATCGCGTTGAATGCAAATGTGTCAGGAGTAATACTTATTTGGAAGTTCAACTAACTTCGATACAGAGTGCTAGCAGTCCTTAGCGGCGCGTGTTTGCCTTCTGGCTAATTCATTCTTGAAGCTGTTACGCTAGGCCATATTTTACGTGTCTATTGATATTTGCAGGCTAGTTTAATTTAAGGATCAACTCTTCGTTAGATAATTTTGTCTAGCTTCAGATAAGTCTAGTTTAGTTAACAGTAGAATAGTTTATTATTTTCTTATTCTTAGTTAAATTCCGAGTAGAGGCTTTCCTGTAACCCCGAGAAGAGGCCGACTGTATTATTTACTTGAGTGAATAAAAGGGTAATTTAACCCTTCTCGAGTCTTAGTTGTCTGAACTCAGCGATAAGTCGCTACGTAGTTCATTAGGTTCCTCGACGTTTCATCATAGACGAAGGGCGAGGAACATCACAAAATTTTCACTAAAAATTGAGGAATACAGCGAAGCAGATAAAATTCCTCAATCAAACATAAAATGTCAGTAGATGAAACATGACTCTTGTACACTTGTACCATATTTAAGCGTCAAAATGTTTATTTTGCATAGTTCTGCTTATGGCCTCCCCACCTTCCGAGTTGGTAACTCGTAACGTTTATATGTTGGCAGTGGACTGTAGAAACTATAATTACAGGAGCCAGATGGCGCTGTGCTTTTTTTGATACTTTTTTAGTTGAATTAATTGCGATTGAGACTGCGAAGAATGATGAAATATGAAATGTTAAGTACGAACTCTATATATAACTGTACTTATAAGTGTTTTCTTATCGTCATGTATTGTCTGCGTCTTCAATAAAATTGGACAGAACATCATGGATTGAACTGATCTCGTCTGGCAGGTAAGAAGCTTTGATTATTTTATTTGTTTGAATATTGAAGTAGAATTCTAAAGCAAAAGCGATTTTAGATGCAAGTTACATCATGGACAGTATGTAGAAGTTCAGTTGCCTTCATAGGACTAGAATTACTATTTCTATGCTGGTCCGTTCAGGCGCTGCAGGGACCCGTAACGGTGAATGTCAAGTGTAACTCGGGCTGTGTAATCGCTAGATTTTATTGAAGTTATTTTTATTTTATTTATTTATTTATTTATTTTGAGCTGGACATTTTAACCTTGTACGAGTTCTTCGACGGTCTAGGTCTGGGTGTCTTTTCTTAAACAGTTGTAGATTTGAATAATTTTTTCGCAGAAGAAGTTTTTGCATATTATGCTTTCTAACCTTTATTATTTGCAGTACCTAATTGCAAATTAAAAAATTATTCTAAAAGTTTTTTTTTATAAAAATTTTCTTTTTCAGCATTTTTCGAAAGTTTTTATATTAACTGTAATGCATTTAAATTCTCCGGAAAGAAATATGCGAGGAAAATGTCACACATTAGAACTAATAGATTACAGCGCGATTCTTCTTTTTAAAATAAAGTTTCTGATCATAGCTTTGTTTCAGTTTTTCTTCTTATGCTCTTTCCAGTTCGTTATATCTCCTCTGCTCTCGAATTACTTGTTGAACACTTCGTTTTGTCACGATATCAATATTTGTTACGTGTGTGAATGAAGGCAAAATTTGATGGATATAATTTTAGGATAAATTTGCATTTTACCCTGCAAAACAGAAAAAAGTATTTCCAGGTTACTATGGCATACTAACCTCTTTTTATCAGATGGGGACGAGGGATTACGAAAACTTTTAGGCGACAGAAGATCGGGGAGAGTATCTCTAAAAGCTCTAGGGGTTGCAGAACATCGTGGGTGGGGTAAAAGACGAACAAAAAGCACATGCGATATGTTTTAACTCTAGCTTAACCCCCACACACGACGATAGCAGTGTAAGACAGGGCCTACTAATCACGATACGGGGCCCAGAAAATTTATTTCCGCATTCAAAGCGTTTTACTCTACTACCGCTGCTTTCTAAAGGGAGCCGTGAGTCACAGAATAAGGAATGTGTATTCCAAGTTCTGAAAACTAGCATTTTCTTCTCAAAAAGTGTCCGTCTATTTTGTTTCCAGTTAACATTTGTTTCCTCAGTCATAAATTTTAAGGAAAATACTGAACTTATTTTCAGATTAAAATCACATTGCCTATTTATGCTGCACAAATGAGACTATTACGTAATGTCGGTCATGTGAATTAATTATCCCCACCGGTTGTTGAAGTATCTGTTAATTTCATATAGTAATAGTTACTCGCGGTGAAGCGTGTTAGGATATTTAGAGCTCGCCCTTTTTCAAACTTTAAATAACGCACTCACTATAATCATAACGAGAATATATGTATTATAATTATTTTCCAACTTTCCTACAAAACAGAAATGTGGGATTTTGTTACGTTTTCATAAGTTTGTGCGAAATCGTTTTTGAAAATGGATTGCCCAAAACTGTTTATTGCATCCGATTTCTCTTTCGGCTATTTTTTCAGTCTATATTAAATCCAAGAAATACGCGCATACAAATTGTGGATATATGTTTCCGTAGAATTAAATATTCCTTACTTGTTCTGTCCATTGACGAAATTCAGTTGTAATAGCAGTAACACGACACTTTTATTGATAGCTAATTGTACTGTAAATTTTTATTTTTTTATTCTAAATATCACTGGCCGAAAAGTGTACCAGGCTGTAATGAACTGTTGCTTAGTCATTTCTTCGAATTCTCGTAAAATATTTAAGAGGGAAATGGATACATTTATGATGGAATGTAAAGAATCATCACTATTGTCATCTTATTTCTATTATTAACTATGCACATTTTGTACAAAACAGGCAATCGTACAGGCATAAGAATGTTCATAATAAATTGTTCATACCATTCATCTGATAATTATGAAAAAAAATTATCAGAAAGCTATCAGTTAAACATTCCAACAGCTGCATTCTTCAATACAAAAGAGCAAGCATAAAAATTCTGATACGGACACCACATGACTTCCTTGTACGGCGCATTAAATTATGCAGCTTTCTGTTGTACTTCATTTAAATTTAGTTCCTGGAATTATTCTAACTTATTTAGCCTATCCCTCAAGGCAAGTTGCAAATGCCATCAAAAACTGCAAATTTTGAAATTAAATATCCCGGTCAATATTTGTCGAAGGAAAAAACTTCTACTAATTTTATATTTTCATAACGAGTATAAAACTTTCCCAAATGTAAGCATAGGAAGTGAGAGACCGCATTAGAAGTTTGATTTCATTAGTTACTGAAAATTAAATATTTTTGAAACGTGACATTGCCAAAACATGAATATTTAAAACACTTCTGTAATTGAAAGGATATTACTGCGAACAACGAGTGCGAAAAGAAAGGCCGCGTAAGGAGTTTGAAGCCGGATCAAGTGGTGGGTAGAGTAGTTGTCCAACATCATTTGTGAATGGGACTGGACTGATATTGGAGACGGCTCGACGAAAGATGATGTTCTGAAGCCCACAACTCGTACTAGTCCATCCGGACCAGGAAAGGTCTTCTCAGTGCGAGCTAGTGTTACTGAAGGGGTATCCCTAACAATTCATATCGCCAAACGCTGTATGTTAATTATGTAAATGTGTATAATTGTGTGTTAACACCAGATTACTCATTTGTGTGAACATCACTTCCCTCTAAATACCAGATTCCTCACTTGTATGAACATCACTTCCCTGTAAATACCAGATTCCTCACTTGTATGAATATCATTTCCCTCTAATTAAGGCTTCGTGACGAAACGAAACATTACAGTAATTACGACAATGTGATTTCTCAATACCCAAAATTGTGCTTCTCTTAAGCATAGTTTCACAACAAATACATAGTAAACTATCATTTAAAATTCATCGAGATTTGAATAATTTTTACTATGCAATTTTTTGAGTTTTTCTAGGAGACAAAGCCGAAATTTAGAAAAATTTAAGATACTTGATGATTTGTATTCAAATCCCATCCAATGCTTAGCTATATGCAAAGTCTGGAGGCGTTCTATCAAGTGATATTTGTGAAAACAGTCTCAGCAAGAAGGAGTGAAACAGTCAAATCACTAATAAGCACATTGATTTTGAACATTTTAATTGAAGTCATTGTTTAGAATATTCGCATGATTACTTTTCTTCATGACCGAAGCATCAGAAGGAAGAAAGAACAAAAGCCATTTAAAATTGAGCAACTTAGAAAAGAACGCCAAATATTTTTTTAATTTGAACCATAATGGGTAATACACATTTTTTCACTTCTCTTGCCATTAAAGAAATATATTGCAAATATATTACTTTTCTCTTGAACAGAAAGGAAAATAACGAGTACTTTCATTTACCACAGAACCAAACTATACTATAAATTTTTAATTTCATTATTTTTGTAAAGCGTTCTAACTTTTGGAGTAAATATTTCATTTTTCACCGTTTTTTCATATAGAAACATTTGAACTTTGTTTATAGAGAAGTTAGTGAAAAAAAAACAACTCAGGTTGTGTCACTCAATTGCGTGAATTATTTTTTTAAATTTGTATTAAATTATATTATTTTTTTTATTAATTACTTTTTATACCAATTATTTTTTTAAATTTGTATCTGCGTGAATCTCCGAAATAAAAGTGCTCTGATCCACAATATGTATCCACTGATAAAGTCAATAGTAATTAAGAAATACTTTTTTTAAAAAAAATTAAAGTGATGTAGTTTCTAGTTGAATTAGCGCAAAGCATCGGGAAAATACTTTAGTTAAAGCAGTATTTCAACTTCTTTTTATTTTGTGTATACAACTTATTTTTTAGTATTTTAAGATGTCACAAGAATATTAATGTTTAGGGCATAATTTCTAAAAATAGCATCTGAATGATAAAGTTAGCACGAATTTTCATGTAATTCATGTTTTTGAATGAAAATAATAATTTTGATGTTCATCAAGACGTTTTTTAAACTTTTGCAAAGTAAATGTCAGTAAGATGAGGTCAATCTGAATGAAAGTCTCTGATCAGATTTTATTTAAACTGAAGTCTTACTGCTAAAATTTATTTTTTCAACGATTCTGTGAAAGGCTTACATTCCACTGAAAGAAAAAAAACTGAAGAACTCATTTCATCATCTTCAAAGGAAAGTTTTGCCTTTTAAAGCTGTTAACCGTCGATAAAGTTGTCAGCTTTCATTCAACAAATTTTAAAAGTATATGCACGGCAAGAAAGCATAATGGCCTGTTACATGACAAATTGGGCACAGGAATGCACGTTTCTTCAAATCATCTGTCAGCAGAGCCCGCCATTTCAACCCTACAATATTTTTTGTTGATGTTTCTGGTTCTCGATTCACCACGATTTAGTAACAACTGTTAAGTATGTGCATCTTCAGACATTCGTAAATCAATTTTTATTGCCTTCAGAGGGTCTGGCTGACTATTTTCAAGTGATCAAACCCACCGTGTTTATATCATTAAGAATTTCTTTCACTGTTTTACGAAACCACCCTTCAAAGATTAGAAAGAGCGGTGGATCGTTCGGGGGCCTCTTTGAGGTTCAACGCAAATTAAGGAATTTACCGAAGAGTTATGATAGAGAAATCACAAGGGTATGGACCCATAAACAAATGCAAAACTTTCAGCGCTATCAAGACCTGTAACCCATTTAACATTATGTGTTAGAACGCATATATACAAGTGAATATATATGTGTATAGCAAAGTGAGGAATATTTTCCGACAGCAATCCGAGATAAGGGAGCGTAACAAGTTTATTGTAAGTCTTATTTCAGTGCCCAGCAATCATCACATTTTTAGAAATTGTAACCTTTATACTTGTACATGTGTTTTAACAACGGGATAAATTCCATTCACATGGTTAAGGAGCGCATAATTTTTAACGATGTTTAACACATAATTTTTCGTTCATCTACCTCAGATTTGTACTGTACCGACCACTAAGCACCATGCAGCTTCGTTAGAGAAGAAAAAATATAATTGACATCGGCACAGGACGACTGCGCAAAAAAAGAAGGGGGGTTGGTAGCTTTATATCCCGTTCTACTGGGCCGATAGACGAAATTCAACTTGGCATTTTTCATGTCTCGAAAGCGCGACTTAGGATATGTATTAGATTTAGGTATAGCAGTGTTCTAATATAGATATTTTAACACAATATCGGACTTTTTCTGAAATGAAATGCCAATTTTTTTCCATATTTCGATTCTACGATTCAAATTATGCCAACGTGCCAAGTTATGTAAAAATCGCACGAGTAGTTTTTAAAAAAATTAGCTTCCAAAATTTTAGCTCCTCAGTGTTAATTCAATTTGATTTATATGTATTAATATCTGTATTTTTATTAAACTTGATTCCTTCTTCCGGAATTCGAAATTTGGGCTTAATACAAATATAATTCGCACATTTTCTATGATTTATTTTTAAAATTTGTATTTTTAAATAATTTTTTATAAATTTTTCGAAAATATTTTTGTATAAATTTTTAACGTCATCTTAAAGTAGATGTATTTCTAGGCACACTTGCAAACTTTATTTAGAATTTCCTAAGATATACGTAAATTTACAGACTGGCGTATTTTGAAATTTGGGATATTCGTTACAAGCGATAATAACGCCAAATGTGGTTTAAGCACTTTGTTAAAATTATTTGAAAGTATGAACGATGACTTTTTTCCACTCCTGTACAATGAAAAAAAAAAGGAAAGTTAAATAAATTAAGAAGTTCGCCAAGTGAATTATTCTTGGGGCAAATCGCAAAAAATTCCCCAAGATGAATTTTTAAATTTCTCCGTAAATGTCGCACCAAAATTTAATATTTAAGCTTACATAATTTGAGTCGTAGAATCGATATATGGAAAAAATTGGCATGTCATTTCAGAAATAGTCCGATTTTGTGTCCAAATCCCTATATTAAAACAATGCTATGTATAAATCTAATATATATCCTAAATCGCGCTTTCGAGACATGAAAAACGCAATTTGAATTTTGTCAATTGGGCCAGTGGAACGGGAGATATAGAACTGTCTTTTTTTTTTCGCAGTTTACAAATAATAAGCATATGTAAATATCAATAAAAGTCGATAAAATTCCTCAGTGAAGCAACACTTAAATTTAACAATTAAATTTTTTTGAATCAAAGTTATTAATCACCTGGTCCAATGGCAACTTAATTGTTGACAAATTCCCAGCTGATCAGACGCTTTCTGACAGCTGCTAGCCCTGTTTCTGATCTGGAATGTGTTAATGCTTAACTGTTTGTCTCTGTAAAACTGAAAATGTTTGGGGTTACTGCAACTGTCAGGTTCTCCAATTATGCCGAAAACAGAAATTTAGAAGTCAATTTCTTCCCTTAAATTTCCCTCTCTGTGCAGTGTTTTTCCCTCAACGGTTTCATTCCGTTAAATTTTAAAATACCATTACTAGACAGAGTAGAATTATTACCTTTTGGAGAACATATGCTTTCAAGTATTTCCAGTGTTCTTAGGTTAGACAGGTCGCAAACATAAAATTTAAAAGACTTACCCTTAGACAGATTTTACAAGGGTATTATATGGTACATTTACTAAAAAATATTTTTGAATTTGGAATATTTTTCAATGTATGAACTGGATTCTGATTGGAACAAACCCATATAAACATTTATTTTAATTTAAAATTATGTTTATTAATTGCGAATATCTCGTCCACATAGTTTCTGTCCGTAATGTATTGCAGATTTCTTTACTCCTGACGAAGAGGGACCTGTACCTGTTTGCCCTCAAAATCGATTGAGATCTTGACATAAATCTACGCCAAACTCGAGGTTATTATGTTACTAATTTTAAATAGCGTGTTTGTTAAATGTAGATTGTTTCGGTATTTAAACCAAAATGTACCCAAATGTACCAAAATGTAAATTAAAAATGTAAGATGGATTAAAAAAAAAGGGAAAAAAAACACACGACAAGAAGGCACATTAAGTAAACGTCTAAAGAAAACACAAAATTACAGACTATGTGTGAATAAACAGTATAAAAATACTAAAAATAAAGCGAACAGCTAGTAATAAAATTTCCACAAACTGAATCTGACAAAAATTATTCGCTTTAAAAGAAGATGGAAGAATTGAAGATAGTACAGTAGAGTTTATAGATGCAGTAAGAAATATAAGAGAAAAGCATTTGTTAATTAAAATCATATACACAAGAGAAAAAGATTAAATAACGGAAGTTGCTTCTTATTCAAGCATGTGACATGCATGTGTCAAAAATAATAATTCTTATAGTTTTGAACTCCAAGAATGGGAAGAAAAATGGACAAAAATTAATTATTCTCAATTGTATAATCGATTTAAGAGATCCGGAAACTTGAAAAGAAACACAATATAACTTGAGAAAGAACACAATAATTTAAGACTTAGGTATTTTCCACAGTGAAAAAAAAAACAATATATTGCTTATTGCAGTGTTCATCACTTCTTTCATCGGTTTTCAAACGCCGAAGACGGTGAAGTATTGTTGGCTTGTATACCCTCAAAAAAAATTGCTGTAGTTGAATATTATTAGTGTTACAAATAGTTTAATTTTAACTGTGGTTCTCTATAGTAAGGTATGGTACAGAGATTGGGAAAGACGCCTTAAACTTCTCTCTATTTATTAAGTGCATCGAAATCACACAAATCATATCTGCAAATGGAAAGAATCTTCTCTAGTGGTCGAAAACTCAAAATTAAAGAATCAAACAATATAAGATCAAATTTAGGAAGAAAAATGATGGAAACTATTGTTAGTGAGATTTTTCTCTCATTACATTTGCAGAGGAAAAAAATCTTTCTTTAAGGGGCGATTAAAATAAGCTGGGAAATTTATTTAATAGGAACATAATTGAATTAACTGAATTAATGGCTAAATACGATGCTTCTTGACAGAACTGGTTAAACAAGTAGTGAAAGCTGGAAGACTGGTTTGCGTATCTTAGCAAGAACATGCAAAATGAAAGAATTACAGTGATTTATAATGAAATTATTTCTATCATGAAATATAGTATGATGTTATGAAAATAGTTTTAGGAACAAATATTTTTCTATAATACTAGATTTCACACTAGGCGTAAAGCACAACAAAGACGTAAATCAGAAATTCAGTGGAATTGTAAGATGCTAGATGTGGGCTCTTGATCAGCCACCATTTAGGAAAGTTTTTTTCGATTTTGTAAAATTGGAGATACCGTATATGTTTTAAATGTCTCACAGAACAGTTTCACCATCATAGAACTACTGCATTTATTACTAGACCTTGACATATCGCTTATAGTTTACAGTGAATAACCGCATAGCAGTGGAAATTATGTGAAACATAAAATGGTTGGAAAAAAAGCACGTATTTTTCAACAAAACTCAAGAGCTTGTTACATACTGTTCTGCTCGTAGCCCGAATTTGGTTGTAAGTGATGCATTTATTTTCAAAGATTGCACATTTGGTGCAGGGCAAGCACTGTGCACGTTATTTTCTGCATCTACGAACCGCTCAGAAATTCTAAGTAGTCACGTGCACTTGACGCTGAAACAGCTCTGTGAAACCATATGGCAAACGAAAATTGATTCAAAAAGTTTAAATTTTTTTTGCGATTAGCTTCAATATGTGTATTCATATCACTAAAATTGGCAAAAAAATTCGAAAGCAAAGTATGTATTAGATATTATAGTGAACTTACAAAGCTACGTGTTAATGACTTTTCATTGAAGGCCATGCTTAGTACAGGTTAGTACAGTAGTCATTAAAAGGGCTGGTCTTAATACACTTGCTACCTTAGGTGCGTCTCTAGTGCTCCTCTAGAAACTAAAAGTATTGAGGTACAAATAGAACTTCTGCAGATGTTAGTGTGTAACTTAAAATTAATCCCCCCCCCAATTTTTTTTTCATGTGAGTTGAAGTTTTAATGTTAAATCTAGTTTACACATAAAATGTATTTATTTATTACTTTAAAAAAAAACTTTTCATTCTTTTAATTTACTCCTCCCCTTGTATAAAACTATAAAAATGAATTTCAAATCAATTTAAATTTGTAATTAAAAAGTTAAAAACTCTAAAAACAAGTTTCACAAGAGTGTGTGCAAGAGCAGAGATAGACTACGAGCTCAGCGAGATGTAAAAAAACCTTAACAAACCCTTTTGGGCGAGAGTTAAAATCTGAAAAATAGATTTGTAGTTAACTAAACTATAATAATTATGAATAAAGAGCATGCTTGAAATCCACCTCCCCAGAATGCAATCTAGATAATTGAGACTATAATGTAGTTTTAATGCATTTTACATAATGTGAGCAATTTCATTGGGACTCCTTTCTAAATAATCGGATTAATCCTGTTCATTACTTAAGAAGGTTCGTTTTTAGGTCTGAAACAATAGAATGAGGATTTATTTTTTATTATTACGAGATGCCATGTTGACATTGCCCAGAATTGATATCTTTTCACTATGAGACTATGTCTCCATTGCTACAACGAAGGGTGGGGCCAAAGACGACCATGGGAATCTTAAAACGAATGTGTCACATCCACCGAATCCATTATCTTTGAAGTGTCACGGATTTGACCCCAACCCAAATGTATCTCGAGACAGAGAAAGATGGGGAGGGGTTGGAGGAAAGAAAAAGACCTCAAAGAATAAAAGTATCCCAAGATAAAAAGGGGTGAGTAACGTGAAGTGTGACATGGGACAGACTTCCTGCGCAGATTTTATTTTTTTTTCTTTAAATATATCTTTTTTTTAACCCTCCGTCTTTTGTATATAAATATAGATCTGAGGCGTGGTCACCCTAATGTAGCAACCTCAGGAAGGCATAAAAAGACGTTTCACTTTTACGCAAGATTCCGAATTATCTTCCTCGCACAACACTTTTTTTTTCACCTGACAAGCTGCCACGTTCTCATTGTTTTTTTAAGTTAAAATATGACTCGAAATAGCAGCATAAGAAAACGGAAGCTGAAATGGTAGTTTTACAAAAAGGTCAAGAAGCACATCCCTTCCATTAAAATTTCAAATGAATTATAAGTGAAGGATACTAAGATAAAAACTGTAAATATAAAAACAACATATTAATAAACAGATAATAACATATGAATATAAGTATAAAATAATATATTAACACACGTGTATAAATTATATAAAAGCATTATATATATATATAAGACAAAAAATATGTAAATCAGAATTAATCCCGTACTTATCCCTCTGCCACCTTGGACAAAAATACTCTCTCTTCAAAAAACCGTTAACTTTCTTGGACTCCGTCATTTCTAGATCAGTCCATCTTGAATGGCTTGCGTAACGCTCATGACGTTGCTAACTCGAAACCTGAACCTTCGAAAACTGAAACCTTTCTAACCTAAACCAAAACTTTCTCTTGGTGAACCTCTATATTGGATGACTGCGCACTTTTAGCTTCAGCTCTTCTGCAGTCAGAATGCTACTTCGCTCCGTTTGCTTTGTCGTGTTACTGATTCTGCCATTATCTAAAATGTTATACTCTGTATAAAATTGTGGGTTTCGTATCCTGCCCATAATCATGTGTAATGAAGACTATGTTTTTGATAATAAGTTCGTATTCACCAATAAAAGGGATATACAGTTCGGCCAGGTCTGTTTACAAATCTGTCCTTCGAGCGTCATCTTTTTAACTACACAGTAAAATCTCCCCAGGATATAACGCAGAGAACCATCGTCAATCTGTTGCAGCTTACTCCAAGTCACCTTATTATATATATGTAAGATATAACAAAATACGATGGCTGCTTTAAGCATAATTGGCGACCTCAAAATTGACGATGCTAGAATTTATGTTCTCCCCTTAAATTCATCTGTTCTTCCAAATTCGAGATCCTTCCAAGTTACATAACGCTGCCTGAAAAAAGTAACTAAAACTGAAATTAACTAATCACAACTTCGAATACTTTCTGCATCTACTCGCGAATTATCTGTTTCTAATACAAAAAAGTTACGGACATGGTCATTACTCAAGATTTCTTAAACCAAAATTTCTATGAACTTGGTGAAACATTTCCAGCCTAAGCAGACGACTACCATTTTGTCTCAGAATCATAAGCAAAGCATCATTTTTCCTCTCCTGTAGCATTTTTTTAGAAATATTTTTCCGTTTCTCCTGCTTTATAGGAAATTTTAATTGTTTTTCTTTGTTCACATTCCGAATCCATGACAACATATGATCAACCTATCAAAACAAACGTTTTATTGCATAGAAAATTCTATCCGTAAGCAGATGACATCACAATTAAAAAAAAAAAAATTGAAAGCTTTCAGATTTTACATTACGCCCAAAGAGGCGTTTTTTAACGTTTTGCGTGTTACCTTTATTTATTAAATATTATGTTCTTCGCACTTAAACCGTAAAATTCAATTCGACAGCAATATTGCAAAATAATTTTAAAATGATCATATCTTTAGAATTTTCGATACACACTTTCGCGCGCTGGAGATAATTTTTTTTTCGTACAGTGTTGCCATTGCTCACCTTGAAATCGTTGAGTTTCTTAATCAGAAAGTCGTTAAAGTTTTGCAAAATATGAAATCGATAATAAAACAAATTCCCAAATTTGAGCTTCCAGATGCCTAAATTCGGAGAAGGATTACGTTTTTCAAAATATGATGGCTCTAGGTACCGTTATTTTATCACAGTGCGAGAAACATACATACATTCATGCTGATTCTTCATTATATAAATTTCTTTAAATATAACACAGAGCGATAATATTTGGTGGCAACACTTTGAAAAGTGCTACGGACATTTACAGTAAATCGACGCAAATTGCCAAAACGAAATTAATAGTGCTTCTGAGCTAACACTCCTTTGGGCTAATAAATGCTATTAAATTATCTATCGTTTGGTAGGGTTTTTTGGGGGGGGGATTTGTTAAAAAAAAGTTTTAAAATGTATCCTAAAAAGCTTTATAGATCCATTGTTTTTGCTAGTAAGCAGTTTTTGTTTTTCTTATAAAACTCCTTTCTTTAGAGTTTGATTTTTTTAAATTTGATGAAAATGGAATTTACATGATCTTAATTTACTACTATCTTTAGCTTGGAATCAGTTTGAAGTTTATTAAATTTCTAAATTCTTTAAAAATTCAATTAAAGTTTCAGATTCAATTCTATGCAGATAGTTAAGAATATCTACTAATAGTGTCTTTAAAATATGTATGTTATTATTATGAATCTAATAATGAAGATAAATAATGAATAATAATGAAGCTTAGCCGCACTTAAACAACTTTTAAACTGTTGATAATTCTGCAGTTATGACATGCAGGTTAACGAAAGGCATAAAAACCTTAACCGTAAGATAAGAACAACATAATTCAATCGATTCCATCAGAAATTAGCATATAAATGTAAAAAGTCTAATTTTGAAATGTCACAGAATACTGACGCAAGAAGAAATATTACAACAAACTCAGAGAAATAATTCACTTCAGAAGTGAATCATTTCGGCTTTTTTTTTTTTAAGAGTTGCAGAAAAACAAAACTTTGCACAAAGATTCAGCAAAAATCTAAAACAATTATGGCATGATATTTTCATTCTAGGAATTTTGAGATTTCATTTTCATTATAAAGAAATGTAATAACTAACATTTTTAGAAGTTGAAGATTGCAATGATTACACAGATGAAAAACAGACGATTCTGTATTTAAGAAAATAATATTATATGTGGCTTTGAAACATCTTTTACTTATTACGATAATGCTAGAAATGTTCATGGAATTATCGTTGGGTATGCTGTAAATTAAATATTCAGCCGATAATAATACAATAGGTTTAATAATATAATTATTAATACAACCGATAATAATAGAATTAAGCATACTAGTGTTTTACCTTAAAATGGTCTTCCAGTGCTCTATAGAAGAGCAAACAAAATTTTGCTCACACCCAGATTCAAGTTTCACTACTCCACTAGAAACATTACATGTCATTTACACTGAAATTCATAAATCTGAATGGAAACTCTGCATTTTATTGAAAATTCTAAAGTTAAAAATCTTTTTTAATTAAGCTCTAATTTTATTATAAAATAAGAGTTTGAATTCTTTTGCGGATTTCTGTTTTTGAACCTTTGAGAAGAGAGTAGCGACTATTTGTCACACTCTTCTCCAAGGTTCTAGTTGCCAAGGGCACATACTTTAATTATAGAACATTATAAACTCAATTATGCACTTTAATACTATCCATAAATTCAAATTAAGTTAAAAGAAAAGGATCAAATAGAATAAATGGAGACTGTTAGTATTAAATAGGTAAACTGCGCGAAAAAAAATGGGACAGTTCCATATGTCCCGTTCTAATGGGCCGATCGACGAAATTCAAATTGCGTTTTTCATGTGTCGAAAGCGTGATTTAGGATATATATTAGATTTAAATATAGCGTTATTCTAACATAGGTATTTTACCACAAAATAGGACTTTTTCTGAAATAACATAGCAATTTTTTGCATATTTCAATTCTAGGACTGAAATTATGCCTAAATATTAAATTTTGTAATTTTGGTGAGAAATTTATGCAGAAATTTAAAAATTTATCTTGGCGCATTTTTTTTAAGTTTGCGCCAAGAATAATTCACTTGGCAAACTTCTTAATTTATAGCAACCTATTTTCCTTTCCTTTTTTTCATTGTACACGAGCAGAAAAAAGGTCATCGTTCATACTTTCAAATAATTTTAACAAATGCGTAAACCATATTTGGCGCTATTATCGCTTATAATAAATGACAAATTTCAAAACGCACCGATGTGTAAATTCATGTGTATCTTGGGAAATTTTGAATAAAAAACTCTAATTTTTTGTAATCATGCTTAGAAATACATTTACTTTAAGATGATGTTAAAAAAGATTATAGGTTGTAATTAAAAATGTTTTTTGACAATTTTATAAAAATTATTTAAAAATGTAAATTTTAAAAATAAATCATAAAATATGTGCGAAATTTATTTGGATTGAACCTAGATTTCAAATTTTGGAAGAAGGAATCAAGTAACTTTAATAAAAAAAAAGATAATCAATGTATATCAGTTTCAATTAATATTGGGAAGTTAAAATTTGGGAGCTAATTTTTTAAAAACTACTCGTGCGATTTTTGCAGAACTTGGCAGTTTGACATAATTTGAGTCGTAGAATCGAAATATGGAAAAAAATTGGCATGTCATTTTAAAAAAATTCCGATTTTGTATCAAAATACTTGTATTAGAACAATGCTATTTATAAATATAAAACATATCCTAAGACATAAAAAACGACGACATAAAAAACGAGACATAGAAAACGCAATTTGAATTTTGTCAATCGGCCCAGTCGAAGGGGAGATATAGAACTGTCCCAATTTTTTTTCCGCAGTGTACACTAAAGTGAGTATACTGAAACATTCTGACAAGAAAATTAACTCTGGTAATTCTATTTTTTTGTCTGTTTATGATATTGATATCAACTGCTATCAGATCAAACAAAGATCTAAATAGATTCTTCATTTAGTTCGCAATTATTTCCAAGTCTGCTATGTGGATAGTATTCAATGTTTTTGTCCATAGAACATTGCAAAATTTAAATCTAGTGACTAAATAGCTGATTCATATGAAACATTTCCTAATTTACGTAGAAATAATGAGCCAGTATTACTTATCTAGAAATAATGAGCACATGTGTACCAGCTTCCGATATGGGATAAATTTTAGAATAGATAGAGATTCTTTTATCTTTGAAGACTATAGAATGAATAAAGCCAGGTTTTAATAGATCATAATTATCTTTTAGGGCAGAGCACAGCCTTCTAGAAGAAATTAAGGTGTCCATCAGTGCATCCATGGAATGATACATCATTTTTATCAGTTTTAATGATATTAATTTATATCTGTGAAGTTGATAAAAGTGAAAGTAATAAATATATTTTATGCAAAATTTATTCTTAAATTATTTAAACTGAGATTAATAAAATGTTCGAAAAAAGATTTTTAATTTAATTTTCAAGTAAATATGTGTAAATTTCCCTCTAAGTGAAACTCTTTAGAGAATTTTTCCTTCGTGAGAGAGAAGAAGGGGAGACTGGAAAAAAAAAAACGGAGGGCAAGTCTACTTCATTTTATAAATACATATCTTTACGTTTTATAGCATATATACTTACATTTTGTAAAATATATTGTCAAAGCACAGCATCCTTATCATTATTCACGGGATGAGTACAAGCGATTTATCAATTTAATATTTTTTAAAGGGAAATGAATTCATTGTCCGTATTGTATTTCATATTTAGGGGCTTTGTCCATGAAAGGACTATTGTTTTCGTTTTGCTATTTTGCGTCGGTAACATTAAAAGTCTGAATCGATTTTCAAACTGTTGCCACCAAATCTTGGAGCGCTGTATTATATTTAAAGAAATTAAATAATTAAGAATTTGTGTAAATGTATGTATATTTCTCCAAAATGTGATAAAACAACGGTACCTAGAGCCATCCAATTTTGAATAACATACGTTCCACCAGAATATGCGCATCTGGAAGCCCAAATTTGGAATTTGTTTTATTATCTATTTCATATTTTATAAAACGTTAACGAATTTTTGATGAACAAACTCAAATGATTTAAAAGCGAGCAATGGAACACTCTACGGGGGGGGGGAAGCTTTTTATCTAAAGCGAGCGGAACTGTGTATCGGAAATTTAAAGATATGTTCATTTTAAAATTATTTTGCGATATTGCTGTTGAACTGAATTTTACGGTTTAAGTGCGAAGAACATGATATTTAATAAATAAAGATAACACATAAAACGTTAAAAAACGTCCCTTTGGACGAAATTTTATTTATTTTTTTTTTGAAAAAAAATGTTGGAGAGGTAACGGCTAGTAAAAAACAAAGTATGAGAAACTTCTATTAGTACGAGAAGCGTCAGCAATATATCTTATAAGATATTTTCTCCCTCCTTCCAGTATGCCTTCGTGGTGTAACAGTAGCACACTCGGCGCGTATTCGAGAGGCCCAGGTTCGAGTCCCGACGAGGGCATTGCACATTTTTCATGTATACCTGCTTCAATAACTTAATAACTCTACAGTTTATCTGTTTATTTCTTTTTCTATGTACTTCTTAATTTATTTATTCTCCATTCTGTTCATATAAATGTGCAGCTAATTGTCTGTCTATCTGTATTCCTATATAACTATGCATCCTACTACAATGAAGATCTCGCTAAAAAAACCGAGACTCGGAGGGCGTGACCACAAACTGCATGATTTCTAATTGAAGTTAGCATTTCTGCAGAAAAAATTCCATAATATATGGCTTTAGAAACTCTTATTAATTATATTTTAATACTAAAAACAATTTTTAAAATCTGAAAATATTACTGTTATGTAGCTTGTTTTAAAATGATTTACTTTTATACACTGATAAGCAATCGGAAGTTGCAGGATAAAGGAAAAAGATATTAAGTGGATGGCCAACATTGGTGTTTGAAGGGCCAAACAATGCAATTATAGCATTTTATGGGGGGCTTCTTAGCCAGCTTTTAACGTTTTGAGAAGGGGGAGGGGAAACAAATTAAGCTACAATCAGAAAACTTCAGATTACTCTAACACAGCTAAGAGTTTACTATTAAAGTTACAAGAAGTTTAAAAATTACATTTAAAAAACTAAAAAAATTCAAAAATCATGAGCTTAAAAAGAAATTGTTTAATCGAATCTTAATATGCAAATTTTATTTAACACACGAAACAGTTTTAAGCTAAGCAGTTACGATGGACCTATTAGTTTTAAGAATTAATACCCTAGAAATTATAGCTATAAAACATAAAATCTTAGATTTAAAATGAGCTGTTCAAAATGACAAAGCAAGATGGTGGAAAAGAAAAAATATGTACCATTATTTCATTTTAAATTAACGCTACGTGAAGACTTGTGCATTTTTCAAACTTTAGTTGGAAGGGGGAGAATTAATTATTCAAGACATAGCCGTTTCACTGGATCGCTTGCTCAGGAGGTTTGCGACAAATGTTTACCGTCCGCGTTTTGCTAGAACGTGAAATCTCCGAAAGGAAAACAAGAGATTTTTAAAAAAATGGATTACGATAAGTTATAATCTGAATTCAGATCTTTAAAACTGCTAAATGTGGGCTCTGACGTTACTGAACTAGGCAATAATTAGAATTTTGCTCGAACGAGATTTCTTGTGAAATAAAAATATGTTCTTTCAAGCGTTTAAAAAGTAATCTTTTAATACAATAGGAATTTTATCTATCTTTATATGCGCATTAACTAGGTAATGTGGCGTGACTTGTCAAAAGCGGCGCCTCCAGACGACAAATTCTTCCACCTCTAACAGGAAGCAGAACCCAATCTAGCGGTTATGCCTTTGACAATTACGTTGATAGTCCACCGGGAATGATGGATGTCGCCGTGATAACGAAACTAAAGGGCGTCCTTCTTCCTTACCGTTTCTGCAACCGCGCGCACCGTCTCCCCCCCTCCCAATTGTGTTCCAGGGCTCCTGTGATTTGCCAGCGACTTGCCGGGGGCGGGTAAAACTTACCGCCACTGTTTGAAAGTCCACAGATTATTAAAAAAAGAAAAGATGAATCCAGTCGGAGAAGGAGAACATTGTTGGAAGCTGGAAGAAACGCGTGTGCACGCACACGCCGATCATGCAAATAAGGGCGTGGTTTTGGATGCTATGACGTCACAGCAAAAGGATAAGGCGTTCATCGTCATTGGGCTTGTCACATTTTGATATATTCTCGCGGGCAATGAAAGTGTAACCTCTCGATTTAGTAGTTCAGGAGTAGAAGCTAGAGGGATGGTGTTCTTCTGAAGATTGTACGTGGTATAGTTTAAAAAAAAAAAGTTTTCAGAAGTATCGCCAATTAAAACGTTCTTAAACAGGTTTATCGAACTCTTGGGAGTTTTAATGGTGTGTTGAAAGACGTGCCAAGAACAAATACACTTATATGAATGGTCCCGATTATCTTATTTTGTTAAATATAAACTAAACATTTCACGATTAGATGGCTTCACTCTTCAAATAAGGATGTTGATAAGCATCAGGAAAACTAAATTTAAGGTAAGTTCTTTTATTTTCATGGAATTTTAAATAAAGTTATATCCTGGAGCATTATGTTAGAAGAATTTTCATCTGCATAAAAATTGTTATTAAAGTATCGATAGATAACGCAGATAATTTTATGAATATTTCTATGACGGATATATACATTATGTATAAAAGTTATATCCGGGAGCATTGAAGTAGAAAAATTTTTATTTTAATAAAAATTGCTAGTAACTTAAATAGCAAAGATTACAGATGCTATTATTAACATTTCAGCAAAGGGTAGGATTATATAAATATTTACACTGTATATCTAAATTTTTCCAAGTTCATTGCTTTGATGTTTTACTTGGCACAAAACACTGTTATTTGCCTACAACAGTGATGTATCAATTAGCATACAGAAATTGTACTTAATTTTTTAGTTTAGTAAAAGAAAAGAATTAAAAGGCTGTTTTAATTTTGAGAATTATGAAGCACATATGTAAAATTTCAAAGAAACGTTTTTTCTTTGGTTTATTCTTTTCCTGACATTTGATTGGTATGCAGTTATTTTTTTCATTCAAAAATACTGCTAAGATTATTAGAATATTTTTATTACTAAAACCAAAATGTCTCACTGATTACTTGTGAATAGCTTCGGTATACATTGCAATAAAGAAAAGACATATCACTATTTTCTTTTTATAGCATTCATGATTTTTTGTTAACTGGTGGAAAATTTTATAGTATTTGTAGGTGATGAAAGCATTGAAAAATTATACTATATTTTAGAACATGAAAATATTCCACGCTATTTTGAAATAAAAGCTAAAATTTTATGTTTGATTTAAAAGGAAATGTTCGATCAGATTTTGGTTTGATTCATCCTGTCATAAAGGCCTAAATATATGGTAATTCCTGTTTATAAATAAGAAACTTGTTTTTATGTTTTTACAAATGGGAACTCCAAAGGTATCAGTTAAGTATTATCTAGCAATAAGAACCGTTTGGAAGCATAAGCGTATTTGGAAGTAAATTAAAAGAAAATTAAATTTTTTAAATTAATATTTTGTTATAGAAAGATAATTATAATAGTAATTAATTCCAATTACACTCTTTAACAGTTTAAAGTTTATACTGCTTCATATTCTGAATTTAAGCACCGGCATAAAACAGGTAAAGGAAACGAAGCTTAATAAGTCATTACTAACATTCGGTTTTCATAAACATGTGATAATAAGTTATCGTTCATAGTAAGAATGCCCGGTTGATAAAACGTTAAAGCAAAAATATTTAGTTTTGTTATCATAAAGTGAATTACTAATTTTGATAATAAATGTATGTTTTGGTGACCTCTGAATCAGTTGACAGATTTTTATAAGAATACATAAACAGGATAAAGATCTAAAATTATGAAATTTCTTATCACAAAGTAAAATAACTATCTAACTTTTATCGGAAAATGGTATGAAAAATTTCATTTTACGAAGAGAAAATGCTTTTATTTCCTAAAAGGGGAGCGAGAATTTCCTTGGATTGTTTATAATTATTATTTCATCTAAAGATCTAAAGAATTAACTATAGAAAATACTCATGTTGCACTTTCTGTTGTATGTATAAATGAAATGTATGTATTAAAATCAGAAAGTAAGTCAATATAAAAATTTTTGTCCTTAATGGATTTAGTATCTTCGCTGACAAATGCTTTTTCTCTGTATTTAATTGAACAAAAATATCTTTTAATTTATTTAAAAATTGCAAAATAGTTCATGTTTTATATGTCGAGTTTAAAAATGGAAAACGCATTTATGGAAAATTTATGTAATTGTTCTAACTGTAGTATATCTGTACTGCAGTTTTGATACCAGTAGTATTCAAAACTTCTATTCAATTTATAATAAGGTACTGAAATGCTGTTCATTATAATTAATGCTGAATTTCGAAGTTTAAAAAACAATAATAAAATTTTTAATGCAAAACATTAATAAGGAATATAAACTGAGTGATATTAGCTCTAATCTTACGCGGAAAAAAAAATAATGAAACTTTAAAACCACTGCTCTGCGTTACTGTGGAGGGGAGGTAAAATGCTAGGATGATTCTGAAATCACTCTTAGAATGTAAAATTGTTTAAACGAAACACATGACAAGTATTGAATAATTTAGACGTAGGGCCTTATTTCCATTAGGCATTGCTAAGGGGGCTGCATTAGTAAGAGGGAGAAATACATGTCATGCATGAAAAAAAAGGTGGGAAGAAGACAACCATGACTAAAATGGCTCTGATTTGATTTGCTTTATCTGATTAGCAAATATACTTGAGGGTTATCTGCCTAAGGTAATGGATGCCTTCCTGGTTATCTTTATTAGAGAAACTGGCTGTTATACACGCTACACATAGAAAAAAACCACGTAAACGCCACGCAGCTTGCCCGATTGCTGAGATTTAAATTCAAGCTGAACTACTAATATTTCACGGCTTAATTGATCAGCCGGTAATTGAGCCGTAAAATGGCTCAAGGATTCTCTGAATTCTACGAATTTCTGTTATGAAAATTTCGGAGGCCGAATCTTTACGTATGCTTACAAGCAATGGCAAGAACTGTACGTTCATCATGTAGAATGCAAAAGGGGGGCGACTTCCATGTGTGTAGAGTCATTAGGTTTCATCGGTGTTGTATCGTGAAAAATATGCAGTGCCGTCCCCGCGATTCGAACTCCGGGCCTCCTGAATGCGCATAGAGCATGCTTCTAGTTACCCCACGAAAGCATGCGGAAAGGAGGGAGAAAATACCTTTATACGTGAATAAAATAGACCAGAATCTAAAATGTCCTCTATAGAGTCTTACTTTGCGAAAGGAGACTTGGATATCACTAGCAATTAGCGAAAAAGGCTCCGCCCCCAAAAATGGCTGGGTGATAGAATTTTCAGTGAAGAACCTATCAGTAAAGAAGAAAAAAGAAGCTTTCAGATTTTTCATATTTCGATGAAAAATCTGAAAATACGTTTTTGTAATGTTTTGTGTGTTACCTTTATTTATTAAATATCATGTTCTTCACACTTGAACCATAAAATTGAATTCAACAGCAATATCCCGAAATATTTAAAGAGCCCATATCTTAAGAATTGCCGATGTATAGTCTCGCGCACTGGAGATAATTTTTTTTTCGTACAGTTTTGCTATTGCTCGCTTTGAAATCATTGAGTTTCTTAATTAAAATTTCATAAATGCTTTACAAAATAGGAAATAGATACTAAACAAATTTCAAATTCCAAATTTGAGCTTCCATATTCGGATGGAGACGTACGTTATTCAAAATTTGATGGCTGTAGGTACCGTTGTTTTATCATAATGCGAGACACATGCATACATTTATGCAGATTCTTCATTATTTAATTTCTTTAAATATAACACTGGGCAATAATATTTGGTGTCAAGAGTTTGAAAAATGATACGAACATTTACAGAGAATCGACGCAAAATGCCCAAACAAAATTAATAGCCCTTCTGAGCTAACGCTCCTTCGGGCCGAAAACAAAAAAGTTATATTTCTGCACATAGCTTTGGAAATTGGACTTTTTATGAGCATACGGCTGTAATGAGAAGGATTAAAATGATTGGAAGTAATTAATTATGTTGACTGGAGAATTTCAATGAAGCACTGATATTATAAGTTCTATACATTTGCGGCAACCATTCTTGCTATGAAATCCTTAAGATACATACATTTATGCAGATTCTTAATTATTTAATTTCTTTAAATGTAATACAGGGCTTTAATATTTGGTGAGAGCAATTTAAAAAGTGTTTCGTCGTTTATAGTGATAAAAGCTTATAGTGATTTAAGCAAAATGACAAAACGAAATTAATAACCCTTCTGGGCAAATTGCCCCCTTTGGGTTAAAAAAAAAAAAAAAAAAAAAGAAAGGAGCTGCCGTCTCTGGTGGCATTCCTACATCGCAGAATTTGGAAGCATCCGTTTTAAACGTTTTGGGAGATGTATGTGCGGTAATCAAGTCATGTGGCATCGATGAACGTTGATGAGGCATCAGTAAAATAGGCATGAATAATTTATATTCTTTTACGGAACCGAAAACTCTTTTCTTTCCAAAATGAGGTGTACAGAGCTGGAAAGAAGAGCAGAGAAATATCAACAATTGCAGTAGTAAAGGATTATGGACATTTTCCAATATCTTCCATTCGTCTCCACTGGAATTCATTTATTCCCTGTAGTTGATTGATGGTTATTTATAAATACTAATACTAGTTAATATTAGTATTAATATTTATAAACTACTATTTACTAATATTAATACTAGTCATAATGAAACTCCTCATCGCGGCAAGTTCTGAAACTATCCAGTATTGCTGAACATAATTAAATAACTATATTGAATGCCACTTTTATTGTTTAAAACGATAAAACTCGCCTAGACCCGTGAGTACTCATCTTAAGAAGGTTTTATTGTATATATATTCTATAAATATCTTCACCTTAACGTAAAGAAAAGAAATCTTATCTCGGATGGTGATGAGCGTCCATATCCTAATTATTACGTATTTAAATCCTATTTGTAAAAAAAATCCATTTAACTTAGTATCAAATATCATTTGAATCAATTCAAATTCAAATTATCCATTTCAAATATCTAGAAAATATAATAACGTTAAACTGCCAGTGACGCAGGATAATCCGAATTATGCAATAACTTTTGATAAAATGTAGCGCGATACCAACTGAAGGTCGATTCTTTTCTAAATAAAGCAAAAGATTCTTCTATAGATGCAGCTTAAACCCTGGAGTTTTTAATATTGTTTCCAGGAGATCGGGGACTTCG
>KK112159.1:660951-684302 GCA_000611955.2 Stegodyphus mimosarum
TTTTTTTTTTTTTTTTTTTGTGTCTCATGGGTAGATATAGTAGAAAAAAAAAGTACTAAACTCCTGAAAAACTAAAACTTGTTTAATATGATGCTATGCTCTCCTAACGAAAAACAGCCATTCAATAATTTAAAAAAATAGCCCAGGATTTCTTTTGCAACAGATCTTGTAAGTGGTTTTTAATGTATATTGATTGTCATTGTCTTAGTTTTTAATACACATTAAAGGTATGGTGAGGTAATTGCATTTAATAAACTTTTTTCTGTATTAATATGTTATATTACTTGTCCACTTTTTTTAGATTTAAAATGCTGTTGATTTAAATGCATGCACTTTTTTTTAAATTCCTGTGTGAGACACTGAATCCTGTTACCTCTAAAGAAAATCTCGATCTTGAATTTTCTCAAGTTATATAAATATTTGAAAATGCGATATTTTGAAATTTGACTTTAAAAATCCACTTCAGCAATTAAAACGAATTTGTTTCGCTCGTAAAAACAGCGCCCAGCGTCCCAACGGCAAAACCGGCGAACATAGGTTGTTCAGGACGAATTCGTATACCGGCGACCGGGCTGGCTGCATGGGAATTTTTGTAGTTTTGTGACGTTAAACAGGAGCCGCATCACTCTCCTTAAGCAGATCAAGTGATTTGCCATAATATAATCTATCCAATCCATTCATAAAATAAAAAATTGTTTGAAACAGCTTCTTTCAATATAATTTTTAAAAAAATAGAAAACAATAGTAAGTATAACAGTGACTTAAGATTTTTAAATTAGGTTAGGTAGATATTTAATAATGGCAAAGCAAAAGCAAGAGCTATCTGCTGTAGGATGACTTTTTTTGCGACCATCGTATTTATATTATACGGGAAAAGAATCATAAACTCAACGTAGCTGATCATTTCTCCCGAAAGTTGAGTCACGATGTCATCTGCGATCAGTGAATCAACCATTCTGCCTCTACTAGTTTTCAGTATTCCTTATTTATAATAGAAATATAGAATGCTCGTTAATTATTAGTGCGAGTGGTAAATATTAAGCGATCTAAAGAACTCGTGAGAGAGCCCCACTTTTGTTACCAGTTTAACACAGTAAATGAAAAAAAAAAAAAAAAACTATTTTGTTTTGCTGTAAAATGTTATGTATTCAGTGCTTAAATTTAGCTGAAGACCACAAAAGCTCGCCTCCAGTACTTTCCAGTTTGTCGAAGAAGTATTTAATTTAGCCGTAATTCCAGATGTGTTGAATTTCAGAACTTAGTTTCATAATTAAATCGAGTATCAGCAGAAAATTCTGTTGGCTGTATTCTAATTTTTAGTAGACGGATTGATATTAGCTACTCAGTACATGCCTAACTTTCTAGAGAAAACAAGAATGCAAGCAGGATATTTTTAGAACAGCCTAAAGTCTGCCGCTCTAGACCTGGACCTAGGCGGACTTTAATCTGTCTGTACAAGCAGAAAACTATTAGCAGCGGGGAAGGAAACCACCAATTTGGAAATGCGATTCTTTCATGAAATGTAATGTTTATCGACTATACAGTCGAGAAAACTTTATATGGATTAGAGGTCAAAACAAAAATATAATCTCATTTGTGAGCAAAGAATACTAATAATTTTTTCCCCTTTAATTTGAAGTGCTACATTTTGCTGCCATTATTTAACTTACCTTGTCTTATTACTTCATTTATTTTTTAATCTATTTATTTTTCTTTATAATTTATTTATTAGTCATTAATTTAGCTTATTAATATCGTTATTTATTATCGTTATTTCATTTAATTTTAATTACTCATTATGTACATATATATATTTCATTTATATATTTCACAGCTTCTGATAACCTTTCATAAAGTTCTAATACAACTATCTAATTTTTGAACTTCCGCCTTGCAAGTTGTAAGGTATTTTCTCCCTTCTTTCCGCATACCTTCGTGGTGTAATTGGAAACACATTCGACGCGTATTCGAGAGGTCCGGCGAGGGCACTGCATGTTTCTCTTATCCTTGCCTCAGAAAAAAAAAAAAAAAGTACTAATAATTCTACAAGTGGCGTCCGAACTAAAAGGTGTTGGACGAACGATAATTGGTCACCACCAGGATTTGGCGATTGGATCTCCTAATCCCCAGTCGCCGTTTAAAAGGAGAGTATGTAAGGTATTTTCTCCCTTCTTTCCACATACTTTCCTCGGGTAATTTAGAAACATACTGGTCGCGTATTCGAAAGGTTCAGGGTTCAAATCCCAGCAAGGGCACTGCTCATTTTTCACTCCTCCTTGCTTCAAAAAAAAAAAAAATTCCTAATGAATCTACAGTGTAATCCAACTTCTAAACTGCATTACGTATCAATTTATATAGCTTTCAGAAAGTACTTTTTTGTTGTTAGTGTGTAAGATTTTAGTTTAAACTAACAAAGTTTTATTTTAATTTCCCCTTTCCTATGATTTCTTATTTCAACTTCCCGTTAGAATGAGCGCGCGTTTCAGCTTTATGCTAATTTGAAGTGGAGCCAAGTTTATATTTAAACGTTAGCGAGGACCTTCTCGGGGTGAGAGAGCTTTTAGTCTCAGATCACTGCTGCTCTGTTCGACGTTCGCCTGACTAGCTAGTATTTAAATTCTAAGCCTTAGCGCTGATACTCTATTACTTATTGAAGTAAATCTAAGTGCGTTAGTATTAGTTAAATCTTGCTACGCACCATTTAGCATAGAGGCCAACCTCCCGTTCATAGCTCTGTGAGCAACGACTACTTAAATTTCTACTTAACGTTAGTTTAAATTATTTGATTGTTCAGTTTAGACCCAAGTGCGGTTATTATTTTCTGTTATCCCTCCCGAGTTGGGAAGTGGCTGTATATATTGTGGTTTAATAAAAGAGGATTTTAAATCCTTCTTACGTGCAGTCATTCTACTAATTAACCAGTGTTTTCTACCACAGAACATAGCTGCATTCAGTTCCCTGTTCAAGATCAGGACTTAGTTTACTTCACGAATATGTTCGCCAAGAGTATGCATAGAACACACAGTCCTGACAAGTGTTAAATTTTAAAACATTTAAGTACCTGCTTTTCTAGTGGCATGTAAATCTTCACGACATGTTTGTTAATTTCATTCGAAATTAGGAAGTTGGTTAGAAACCTGTACATAATGCCTTTAGAATTTCTTTGCGTGGGGTGTACAGAAGATCATGTTTAGTTAAGCAAATTACGCGAAATGTTTGAACCTGAACAAGGAATTACAGAAATATTTAGAACATTAACGCCCTAAATGGTAAAGAATAGGCGGCATTAAGCATTATCTGGAATACTGTACCTGTTTTAAATTAGAATCGAATCACTATGATGTTAAATATATGATATATGTTCCCTTCCTCAAAAACGTTCTTCGAGTTGCTGTATAGTTAGATATCTGACATACTTGGTTAATTACTTGTCTCTATCGAAATGAGGTCTATAATTTATGAACACACTGTATTCATTATCATAAGAAAAAAATTAAACTAACATGTTCTAAAAATGCGCATCTAGCCCATATCTTTTTTTTTATTATTATTATTATTTTTGTTATTTTCTCATGAATACTTTTTTGCATTTCAGGTTATTCTGTGAAATATAACAGGTATTGGATGCAGTGTTAGTCACTTCCAAATGTCTTCACAGCATTTATTGCAAGACATTTCGATTTGAGTGAGCATAATAAGATATCAAGCGGAAATCTGTAAACATCTTAACCATCTGAAATTGTACTTTTAAGTCTGCTAAGGCCTAGTTACTCTGATATTTTCAAGATTGTATATGATTCAGCTTTGTACCGAAAACCAAATGCATTGCACTTGCTTTATTAATTTATAAAATTATTTTATTAAAAATTAGAACTGCCGAATCTGTGAATATTTATGACTAGAAGCTCTGCTTTTTAAAGTCGAGAAGCTGGAGTGGTGCGACAGCGGACAAGATTTGGCATTTTCCTACCAAGCCATGCTGGCCTGTTCTCAGGCTTCCAGCACACCATTTTCGGTTAAGGACATTCTCAACCTGTCTGATCAAGCAGGATTTGATCAGGCTCTGCTCTTCCATGCGCAGAGCCTGGAAAAACTCTTCGACGACGGAATGGACCCATTCTATATGGGAAGCAATGGCGGTTCCATTGCTCCTTCAGCATCACCCACATCCCCGTACTTTTTCGGGGAAATCGTCAAGCAAAACTACCAGCAAGCAGCGCCGTTAACTTCTCCTCATGTTCAGAGTTTGTCTCACCTATGTCCGCCCTTTCCCAGTGGAAGTCCAGGGCTACTAAACAGCGGATATGGTGGAGGGGACTATGGCGATGTCAGCATGTCATATAATACCAATATTCTCAGGCATTCTGGTGTTTGTTCCACGCCCGAAATGGAAGACAAAAGTAAGTCTTTTTCTATTATTTTTAAACTGCATGTTATTAAAAAGCAGTGTTCTTCTAACGTTTTAGCATCATGACCCGCATGCGTACAGTAACGACGTATCGCAACCATGTAATAGTTCTCAAGAAAAGTGGGGAAAGGGACACGAAGAAAATAGTTTAATAATACAATAATAGAAATAAGCATCTGTAATTATCAAAGAGCAATTATTAATAAATAATTTGAAGTAAATACATTTAACTGTGCAGCAACAAAAAGAGTTTAAAATTTTCTCGTGACATAGCAAGAATTATATCATGTCTTAGTTAACCCCTGCAGCTCAAAGTGTGAGTGCGACTCAAACTTGAGAACCATTGCTTTAAAGATAATGATAGTCAAACCAGGCTAAGTACATCACTCTCAAGAGTTGAATAGAACTGAGGTATTAAACAAGGTAATTTCTAAACTGGAATTTAAAACACTGCAATTTGTTTTCAAGATCTTCGCATTGTATTCATAATTTAATCTTGACAAAAAAAACCATTTTATTCGTTGACAAGTTACAAAGAAGTGAAATGAAGATACCTTGTTAGATATTACAATACTATGTATTCTAATTGTAACGGAGATTTCTCTTAAAGGAGTAATATCGGGATAGTAACCTACAGTTTATCTATGACTGCTTTTCATCTGTTATGTTCTCACTGTAACCGCGTACTTCGGAAATTATCTCATAATTTTCCCCTCTCGGTTTTTGGACAATAAAAGTAGTAAAAAGAAAAAAAGGTAAAAATACTATGTTACCTGGTTGAAGAAGTTTTGACTTTATGAAGTTAAATACTATAAAGGTAGTAAGGTTGTCATACGAGGGCTGTACCGAAAGATCATGGATCGGAAACATTGAACCAACTCCGTGGAAACGATTGTTAATTGTCACCCATAAAGATAGTCTGTGTCGTGTTTTGTTATGCATAAAGCCAATGCACGCTTTCAGTGTGACTCCTGAAGTAAGTGCAGGAACCAGACAGGAAACAGGTTAAAAGAACCCTTTATTAGGTTCTTTAAAATTCCCAATGCGTTGACTTGATGCTAACAAAATACGCCTCGCCTGGGTGGTAACTCAACTAACATGAACTAAATTTAAAATTGAAAGATAGTAACAAAGCAATAGAATTTTCCCCAGGGCTCACGTAATCCTGTTACCTAAAACCGCTTCGAAGAACCGCGTGGCAGAGAATAATAGAAGTTACGCCACTTTAACCAGTAATAAATGCAGAATCAGAAGATTCAGACACAGAAGTACAGTACTTTTCCATTCTCTCTAACTTTTCCTTCCAGAGCTTAGAATTTAAATCTTTTTCTCCTACTGATAGAAACTGCATTCCTTCACGTGCTCTACCAAATTTACAAATCCTGGCATTGACAATTAGGGGAATGAAGGCTTATAGGAAAGAAAGCATAAACGTACCTAGTTAGTCAAAATAAATATATCCCTTCAGCAATTATGTCGGCAATAAAAGTCGAAGAAACGCATACACAAGACGGATACTGTTGAATACCACCGCAAAATTAAAAACAGCTTCGCTATTTAAAAGCCTCTAATCGGCAAGGTCGTACATATACGACCTAGAATATTTTTTGTGATATCTGTAAGAACGTATATATACATGCATATTAAAATATGTCACAGAAATTAAGGCAATGTATTAAAAGTACAGAAATTCAGCTATAAAGAGAATTTTTACATTAAAATCAAGAAAACTATTTTTCTCTTAGTAGTTTGGGGAAATTTGTGCTTTTGTAGCGAAAACCCTGACCAGTCGGAGGGTTAATTTTGCGTTAGTTCATGCAGAAATAGACAGGAAGCATTTCAGATTATCAAAGCAGAGTATGGTGAAGAAGAAACAGATTAGCCATATTTAAGCAGCGAAAGCATTCTAAGTAAATCAGTATACAGAAAAGAGCCGAGAAGGAAGCCTCCGTTAACATCTGATACGACGGGAATATTAGAAAAGAAGAAACGTTGTTGGAAAAAATGACATGTATCTATTCGCGTACTATCAAATTTGAATGCTGGCGTAGTAAAATGTGACAGTATTGTCACAAATTTTCTGATAATCTGAAGATTAGAGCCATTTTGAGTAAAGAACAGGAAATCTATCGTGTTCAGTGCTGCTACACATTTCTTCAACGGGAAAAAGATGTTAATTGTTGAAATATGATAAATAGCACTACGATTCGTGGGTCTTACTTTATGATTCCGATCAAAGCGGCAGCGCAGGATGCACAGCTATTATAGCAATTTACCAAATCAGTGGAATTTCGGATATCTAGTAATTCCTCAAAGATGTTAATACTGATTTTCTTTCTTTATATATATAATTCTAGCCCTAGATTCCATAGAAATAAACTCTAAGCGGAGATTATTATGTTAATGTCTTGCATAGAATACTTCTGAAAATGAAGACTTTCGTAGGAATAGTTTTCTGTCAGGATGACGCTGGACCATAAGCCGAAAGTTGCACATTGGCAGTCTTACCCAATTCTCGGGAACAACTGCGACTTGAGAAGCATCTCTGAAAACGGTATATAATAAAATACAAGAGCCGCTCTTTCGAAAACCAATCTCACATCAAACCTCCTATGACTGGTATTTTGAATAGTGATCTCCGTTTACGAACTTCCGGAATAGCCCTTGTTCTGCATACTGACTATTAGTGACAAGAATAGTCAGCTATTAAGAACTGAAATTTCAGGTTTAATTAGTATAAAAGATAATCAGATTTTCACAAAGCCAGTTTAAGATGAGAAAGTTTTGGCGACTGGGAAAAAATTTGTGTTTGTTAAGTAATACACTTTATTTTAAGCAACTAGTATGTTTTTCATTAAATTACGCACTTCTTTTAATCACATCTGCGCTGTAAATATTTTAGCAATATTACATTTTATCATTAGCATGTAAGGTATACTCTCCCTCCTTTCTGCATGCCTTCGTGGTGTAACGGTAGCACACTCCGCGCGTATTTGAGAGGTTCATGTTCGAGTCCCGGCGAGGACATTGCTAATTTTTCATGTCTCATGCTTCAAAACATCCTAATGACTCTATAGTGGCGCTCGAACTAAAAGATGGTGGATGATGATTCTTCATCTCCAGGATTTGGCGACTGGCTCCCCTAATCCCCTATCACCCTTTAAAATGGGGAGTATATAAGGTATTTTTCTCTCTCCTTCCTGCGTTCCTTCGTGGTGTAACGGTAGCACACTCGGCGAGCATTCGAGAGGTCCAGGTTCGAGTCCCGGCGAGGGCAATGCACATCGTTCACACCTCCTACTTCAAAATAACGTAATATTTCTAGAGTGGCGCCCGATCTAAAAGGTGGTGAACAATTATTTTTCAGCACCAGGATTTGGTGATTGGGTCCCCTAATCCCCAGTCGCCAAAGGTCATTTTCTCTGTCCTTTCTGCATGCGTTCGTGGTGTAACGATAGCACACTCTGTACGTATTTGAGAGGTCCAAGTTCCGAGTCCCGGCAAGGGCGCTGCATATTTTTTCACGTCTCCTGCTTCAAAATAATTTAATCTTTCTACGAGCAATGCCTCTGTTTTTAAAAGTGCCAACATGCTTTTTTTATGTGAAATGCACATCTTGTTATTGCATTAGTTTTCATTTTTAATTCCGTTACTATAATTTTACAAATTTGAAAGAAATATAACTTAATTTAACAATGGAACTTGTGTTTTCATATCACATTAATTTAAATTTTATTCTCGGACCAGTGTTGATCTTCAGTTATTAAAAACCATTTTAAATTAAGTAGTACGTCCAATAATTCTTTAGTCGATAATATTCTTCGGTGACAATAGTTTCTTCTAAATATTAAGCTTTCCGTCATTTCCTCCATTCCATATCATTTTTCAGTTTAAAATTTTGTGGCTAATAATTGCGCAATCCGTTTAACTTAGCACGAAAAGGAATTGAAATAGAAACCCAAACGAGTTATACTTGTGCACTCTGCAAGTTCCGTTATGAAATATATGGGAGTTTCAAAGAGTAGGAGGCGTCACTTTATCATGGTTAATTTTCAAGTAAAATGAGTATTCTTTGAAAATATAATAAACAAAAGGATAGAGAAATCAAAAGAATTTTATAAATATTGGGTATGAGAGTTAAAACTCTGATCTAATCCCTTAAGAAAAATTCTTGCCGTGAAGAAATGACATTGTAAATACACTATTTTAAACAAAAATAAATAAGCAAACAATTTAGTATGTGTATTTATGTATGTTAATCAAAGTTTCCGTATGCGATGGTATGCAACTGAAATAGAGTAGTGTTCAATATGCAATTGAAATATATTCAAAAAGACTCTGGAAATTTTAATAATAATAATAATAATAATAAACGTTTTTCAGATAATTTTGGCAAATTATGTAAGTAAATGAACCTCCAGAATAAAGAGTTTTAATTATGCACTTTCTTTAATAAATTTCATTTGAACCTTTTTAACCTGTAAATTTATAAAAAATCTTGATTCTTAAATTTGATTCCTTAAATGCAGATCTCAAATTTTGCTCCAGTTAAAGACATTTTTAATAATGAACAAAGGCTTTTTATCCCTTTATTTTCCTTCTTCTATTTTTTCATTCTTATATAAAGAAATGAAAAGGTTCAGAACTCTTTCAGGTTTCATATTCGAGAAAATTTAAGACTCGACGGATCTCTTAAGTTTTATTGTCGAACGTTCTTCAGGCTTAGAATGCTTCCAGCGCATTTTCTTCAGTGCTCAAATTAATGTTGTCTTTTCAGAAAAATTTAAGATAGATTGTATACTAACTGAAGAACGAAATGTTTTCGCTTGCGCTAAAAGAAAACATTGGCAGGCTTCAGAATTGGAATAAAGTCAATCCGTAAAACTGCTACTGTAGAGTCATTAGGTTATTTCGAAGCAGGAGACGTGAAAAATGAGCAATGCCCTCGTGGGGACTCAAACCTCTGACATCTCGATACGCGCTGAATGTGCTGGCCATAACAGCACAAAGGCGTGCTGAGAAAGCGGGAAAAATACCTTATATATCCCCCTTTTAAAGGGCGACTGAGGCGGTAGAGAATCATCACCCACCACCTTTTTTAGTTCGGGCGCCACTGTAGAGTCATTAAGTTATTTGGAAGCAGGAGACGTGAAAAATGAGCAATGCCCTCGCCAGGACTCGGAAGAAGCTTGGACCTCTCGATACGCAGTTTTATCTGCCTTAATGTCCTGGAAGTCTACTTACAACTATTTTAGACAGTAAATTAGGATTATTACACCGTTTTTAAACTTATAAGTTTATAGCGTGAGAAGAGGAAGTTACTTTTGCATGCTCTTTAAAGACGTTTTGCATTCGTTCATTTTCAAGTACAAAAAATGGATATAACGCCTAGAAAGAGACCTAAAATTATTCCGCTTCAACAGTCACACATTATTCCTTCCTCCGTTGGTGTTGAAAATCGTGCGTTTTTCGAAGAATCCAATATAAACTAGCAAAGATCGTAAAGAGATCTATTGTTTATTGATGTTCATCTTCCAAAAGTGAGGCGTAGACTTCTCACCTAAAGAAGTTGGCGAGAAAGCCAATTAAAAACGAAATTTTAATGCATCAAATGAAGCAAAAATGTTTATTGTGTGCCACAAAGTACAGCTCTTAGACCATAATGACTGAGAGTAGATTATTTTCAGCGATGAGACTCATTTATTTGTTCATGGTTACTTATCTAATTTTGTTAAATGAAGCAAGGGTGAATTGATGAGACCTAAACCGTAAAATACCTTCAAAAACAAACGTATTAGGTTGTTTTCATTGCAGTTGGCTCTGGAAGTCTAGTTCCCATGAACGAAATGATGAATTCATCGAAGTATATAGAAATATTTAAACGTAAGTTTGTGCCATTCTTGAAAACCTTTGCAGGGACATTTCAGCGTGTCTTGATTCCGCCTCACAATTCAAAATCTGTCAAAAAGGTGCAGGTCGGAAAATAAAATTATTGTGCTACATTGAACTGGAATCACTAGACTTAAATCCGATCGAAAACTTTTAGCGCAATCTTAAGATACATCTTAGCAAAATGGATTGCAAGACAAAAGAACGCGTATTTAAGAACGTAGAAAGGTGTAGTTCCATGACAAAAGGCTACAGGCAAAAACATCGCGGACGAAAGCATCATAGACGAAAACAACGCATAGCGAAAATATCGTTGTACAAAACATCGTGGAAGAAAAGAATTCTAAAATTTACAGTTTCTGATAAGAAACATTATCGTCGAAAATAAAGCGGTTCAAAACCACTGCAGTTTTGAAACATTGTCGTAAAAAATATCGTGGTAAAAAATACATCGAGTGACGGTAACATCGCAAAGATGTGTTTTTCAGGCTTTAAAAGTTGTAAATGTTTATTCGCATAATGATTTGTGGAGCACTGGAAAGAATGAGGAATATGTTTACCTATATATTTCCCATTTTTGAATTAATTCATAGATTTTTGCTAAATAGCAAGAATTAAATTTAAGCATTAAAATCTAAAAATGAAGAAAATTAATGCTACGCCCAACAGTTAAGAGAACTTATGTAGTTAACTATTAAAGATCATTATTCAGTTAATCTCCTTTATAAAGCTGTATAGGAGTTTTTTCATGATAAATAGTGTCTAAAAAAGAATATCAGATAAACAAAGTGAAAGAAAATTATTTTATAATTTCATAATTAATTAAACAATTTTAATATAGGTAACCTCAGGCAGTTACTTATCTTCACTTTTTTGTCTACTTTAAACTACATTTTAGTTTATTAAATTAATTGAATAAAAATATTAATTGAATTAAAAAAAATCTGAAAATATCCAGGTTTTATATTACAACCTTTTAACGTAACGTTTTTGTGTTACATTTATTTATTTAAAATCACGTTGTTCGCACTCAGACCACAAAAAATTCAATTAAAAAGCAATATCACAAAATATTTAAAAACAACATATCTTTAGAATTTCCGATAGACAATCTCGCGCGCTGGAGATAAAAGTGTTTTTTTCCATACAGTGTTGCCATTGTTCCCTTTGAAATTATTGAGTTTGTTAATAAAAAATTCGTTAATATTTCACAAAATATGAAATATTCAAAACTCGGGCTTCCAGCTGCCCATGTTCTGGTGGAGGATTACGTTATTCAAAAGTTGATGGCTATAGGTACCATCGTTTTTTCACATTGTTAGAAACATGCATACCCTTATGCAGATTCTTCATTATTTAATTTCTTTAAATGTAATGCAGGGCGATAATATTTGGCGGCAACAATTAAAAAAGTGATACGCCGTTTTATAGTGAACCCACGCAAAATGTCGTTTCAAGACTAATAGCCCATCTGGGCCAACGCTTTGGGCTAATGACCTTTATTTAATTATATAAGTTGAATGCTTTTTCAATATTGTAAAATATATAAGCGAGAAGTATTCTCCATTCCTTTTAGTGCTCACAAATCAGTATGCGAATATACATTCACAGCTTTTCTTAGCGCATTCTAGAGGTCATTTTTGCTAAAGGAGATATATTGCGCATTAATTTGCAATAGATTTCGAAGAGCATTTTCATGTTAAATCAGTAAAAGTTCATACTATGGAAGGCGTATATCTGTATAATTAAGTTAATTAATGTAAGAGTGTGACATTAATTTTAAGATGAGCTGCAGAATTCAAATGTGTTTGAAGTATCCGTTATCAATGAAAAGTGTAGTTATCAGAAAAATTGCGCTGATGTAATAGCACGAGACTACACGCAACGCGTAATGGCATCTATTAACGGCAAAAGAAAATTCATGAAACAGTGTGCATGCATCAGGACATCAGGAGGACATATAGAGGACTTATAGTTTCACTCATAAACTCAGATACTCTTAAAAATTCTTTTTGTCGAATGAGATTTCAATGTTTTATTCCTAGGAGTTTTAAGTTATTGTGAATAAATTCCTGAAACGATTAATACATTCTCAAGGTCTAATTTCTTTAGAATTTGGGAAATCGGAAAGGCATGAGTCATCAGTTTCCTGACTTTAGATTTTTCCCATAAATTAAATTCCTAAAGATTCATTGAAAAGCGATTAAACATATAAGTGATAGAATTTGTGCAGCTTTTTCGTTTTTCTATAAAATTTCGAGACTGAAACTGAAAGACGTCTTTTATGGTTTCTCAGCTTCAGTTATTTTTGCAGTTTTAACTGTGAACTCAATGACTAAACAGGCATACGTCGTCTTATCCCCTTTCATTCCTAAATACAGTTCCAGATCATAAGGATAAAACAAAGTATTTTAAAAAAAAAGATACCTGAAAGCTTTCAGATTTTATATTACGCCCATAGGGACATTTTTTTCATTTACACATACATACATGTTTCGAGAGTATTAGAACTAACGCCACTTTGGGCTAAAATATTTAAAACCAGCATATCTTTAGAATTTTTGATAGCCACTCTCGCGTGCTGGAGACAAAAACGTTTTATTCCGTGCAATGTTGCCACTGCTCGCTTTGAAATCCTTCAGTTTTTAAATAAAGAAAGTCGTTAAAACTTTACAAGATATGAAATAGGTACTAAAACAAAATCTAAATTCGGTCTTCCAGGTGCCCATATTCGCTACGTCATTTAAAATCTGATGGCTCTAGGTACCGTTGTTTTTTCACAGCGCGAGAAACATGCATGCAGTCTTGCATATTTTTCATGATTTAATTTCTTTAAATATAATACGGGGAGATAATATTTCGTGACAGCCATTTGAATAGTGATTTAAAGCTTTGAGTAATTCGACGCAAAATGCCGTTTCGAGACAAATAGCCTTTCTGGGCTAACATCGCTCTGGGCTAATAACGTTTTTAACTGGTAAAACCCTATTTTGATACTTTAAATCACTTTATTGCCCTCTGAGATAAGAGAAGACAAATATATATGTCAAGAATATATCAATATTTGATAAACTTGGTAATACATGTTATCAACTGCAATAACATCGAAAATAGACCTCGCAGACAGGGAATTAAAAAAAAAGGAATTAGTTTTAATAATTTAAAAATGTGAGGAAATCATTTAAAAAGTGTAATATCATAACCGTCGAATGATGCCAATAAACTAGAAAAGACTGAGAAAAGATAATATTAATATTAGTTATTGCATTCCATATAAAAGTTATGCTGTTACATAGAAAGAATTGGTAGTTTAACTCCGTGACTTAATTAATATAGAGAGTATTTTATTTTAATAAGGAAATTAGACATTTTGATCGTCGCATTAATAACATATTTAATATTATCCTTTAGGTTAGAAAGTTTTCTCCTAGACAACATATTATAACTATCGACATTAATTTTTATTAAATTAGGATAAATATTGATCACTTTCGGTAGTAGTCGCTTTTGAAGAATAGAAGCCCTCCAAAATTATTAGACACAAATAATAAAATTGGTTTTTATAAAAAGTCTAAAATATAGAGATCTACGAATTAACAACGTTTTCAAGACTATATTAAAACATTCATTATTCAATATTTACATTTTAAGGAAATATATGTAATATTTTTTAGAAGTGTGTTATTAAAATATTTACTCAATATTTTGATTTCTAAATAAGATAGCTTAAAATTATTTTCAATACCGCTTTGTGAGCTCTATAGTATATTTATTAACTTAAAAGGGGATATTAGATTCGAAATAGGATTTTTGCGTTGGTTCACTATAAAGGTTAAAATTGTTGCTACCAAATATTATCGCCATCTTGTATTATTTTTAAAGAAATTAAGTAGTAAAAATATGGATGTTCCTCGCATTGCAAAGAAAAAAAAAGCCAATACCTGGAGCCATCAAATTTTGAATAACGTAGTCGTCCACCTGCATGCATATATGCACCTGGAAGCCCGAATTTCGAATTTCAAGTTTGTTTCATTATTTTTTATTTCATATTTTGTAAAACTTTAATGAATTTTTTTCATTGACTAACTGAACGATTTTAAAGAAAGCAGTGGTAATACTGTTCGAAATAAGACAGTTTTATCTCCAACGCGCGAGACTATTGCCAATGCCAGCTATTTATCTTTCAATTTTAATTAACAAACTCCGCTCTATCAAAGCAATGTATTGCCGCTGCCCGAAATAAAATATTTTTATCTTCCACGCCTCAGTGTTTTGATGAAGCCTAATTTACTTACAAATTTAATCTGGAAAGTTATTGAGTAAATAATTGATTAGTTATCGATTTAAAAGCAATAAATACAGTTCTTAAGAATATTTTTTCTACTTTAAAATGTAATTGATTTAAATAAACATGTATTAAAACCATGAGATGTCTAATTAGAAATATTCAATATTTTTATGAAATTACGCTAGACGGATACGTTTAAATCATTATATAATTTTTCTTTTTTATGATAACTATTGTAGGCGTCTGGCCCCACGAACGGCTAATTTCTAAAGAAATAATACAGCGAATATACAAAAATATGTATGGCAAACTCTTAACACTTCGTCGGGAATTGTAAAGATATACTGTTTTTAAATATTTTATGATTTTGCTGTGTAATTGGATTTCATGTGGCAAAAGTGCGAACTTGGTATCTAATAAATAAAGTTAACACATAAGAAGTTAATAATAAAAAGATTTAAAAAATTGTTAGCCATCTTACTAAGAAAACTGAATATTTGTGTGATAAACTGAGAAAAAAACTTTAAAAATGGCAAAATTTATGCAACCATTTAAGAGCGCGTTAGCAGCTGCTATGCGGCTTTTAAAAATTTTGTGATTTTGTTGTTGAACTGTATGTGACGGAAATGGGAAGAAAACTATACTGAATAATAAAGCGACAAAAAAAGGGGTATTAGCAAAAGTGAGTGGAAGAGAAGAATGCTAAACGCGAAGCCTAACGATAGCGTAAAATACATTAAAAAACCTTTTTTTAAATCATTTTATGTTTAATTAGTTTAAAAAAATAGTTAAAAGTTATGTATAATCGTCATTTGCATAGTTTTTTTTTTTTTTGGATTCATTTGGGGACGAGTGGGGTTAGGAAGTTTTTCTGAATATTTCCTCGTATGGGATATGAATATAATCCCTTACTTCCTTTTATCATCCTTCTAAAATTACCACCAGTTGCTATATTTTATTAAATAATCGAATTTTGAATTGCCTTAATGATTTTTAGGGAATTTTTCATTTTTAATCCATGAAAATGGTTACCCGTGTAATATCTGTGTGATCGAAATTAGAATCTCAAACTGGATTTAAAGTCCAGGTATTTTAACCTTATTTACTATGAATATGAGTTTGCTTATTGCATTTTTTTTTTCAAATTATCAATTAAAACTGGTGATGCTCAAAGTAGCAAATCGCAGCAACACAAGAGTAATTTTTCTTTCTGGCTCCACACCCTTCCTTCATTGTAAACAGAAATTTAAATGGTGCTGTAAGGTTTAATTAATTAATTAAAATATTCACTACTCTTCTGAAAGTTAGCCATAAGGCGTTGACATAATTGAAAAATAAAGCATACAGGGAACGCTGCCATGAATGGCTATTCGAAATTGACCTAATGAAGCTCAATAGTCGATGGCAGGAGTAATATATTTTATTTGTCGGGTAAATTTTAGTCTTGTGAAAAGTAGTTGGGATGATTAGATAAAAATGTTTTTTTAATGATGTTAATTTTATTTATTTATTTATATTTTTATTTCATTTAAATTCCTTTGTGTTTATAGAAGCCTTTTCCCACAGTACCAAATGCTTGAAATGGCTAAGATGACATTTATTCTTAGATGTAAAGAGCGCTTTCAACAATGTTTGGTGGCCAGTTTTATTAAAGGAATTAAAAAATATGAAATGTCCAAAAAATATCTTCTTATTAATATGTGATTTTCTGAATGAAAGAAAAGTTTCCTTATATGATGGTAATAAGTGGCATCACAGAAATTATCAAAGGGGCTGTCTCCAAGGCTTTATTTCTAGTCCACATCTGTGGAATATTATTGCTAATATAGCTTTAAACATAACCCTTACCACAAACTGTTAGTAGCAAGCTTATGCTAACGATTTTGTTTTATTGGCCACAGGAAGTAGTCGTCATATTATGGATAAAGCTTTAAGTTTTGCCACTCAAGAACTGGAGAAGTGGTCTCAAATGTGATCCAAAGAAGAACTTTCTTTTGGGTATTTCCAAAACTGATACTAGATCAATACATCCTAGGTGCAAACTTTATGGACAACCAATTAGAGTTTCTAAGACAATCAAATATTTGGGCATTACGATCGATGAAAAGCTCACCTTTATACCTCACCTAGCTCAAATGCACCCATATTCTTAATAAACTTAGTAAAATGAATCTCCAAGGTAAAGTTCTTCAGGATTTATATAAAAGAGCTGAGAGAAAGATCTTGTATGCATGTGGTTTATGGTGGACTGGAACGGTCTGAATGCGTAGCAAAATTTTGCAAATTCAAAGAATCGCTTTATTGGGGATTACTAAGTGTTTTAGAACTGTTTCCACATTAGCTCTTCAGATTTTGGCTGGATGTCCTCCGATCGATATTTTAGTGGAAAAAGAATATGCTATCTTTAAATTAAAAGCCGGTAATATTATTGTCGATTGTTTCAGTGAGATCTTTTCAGCTAGAGATTTTGACATTGAGAAAGGTTTAGACATTCATCCAGCTTTATTGAAACGGTTGAATTTTCATAAAGCCCTCCCTAATATGACAGGATACACGGTTTTTACAGATGGATCTAAATTAAATGGTTATGTGGGGGGCTGCCTTTTGTATGTTCTCACATGAGAAACTAAGCTTACAAAGGAAATATAGACTTTCTGAAAATGCCTCTGTCTATCAGGCAGAGTTAGTGGCCCTGCGAGAGGCCTTATATTGGCTTATTTCTAATTCTGCGCTAGATCCTGTGGAAATCTATAGTGACTGCGAAAGCGCAATTGTTTCAATTACGGATGTTTGTCCAAGTAACGTTGTAATTCGTCTAAGTAACGTTCTAATTAAACAGATAAAAGATATGCTCATTTTTCTTAGTGCTTTCAGAGATATTAAACTCTTTTGGGCGAAGAGTCGTATTGGTATCACTGGTAACGAGTTAGTAGATAGATTGGCAAAGGCTGCCACTGAAAATCAAATTATTGAAGTAAAGACTTCCTTTGACAGTTTGAAATCCTTGTTGAAAAGAAAACGTTTGACTCTATGGCAAGCACAGTGAAACGACCCAGATTCTAAAGGAAGATTCTCATATAATTTAATCTCAACTGTAAGTGAGACAAGATGCCGAAGTGATAAGTATCTAAACCAAGCTTTAACTAATCATGGACACTTTCCCTTTTATTATAATAGGTTTTCGATTAAAAATTCTGCCTGTCCATGTGGCATGAGTAATGTCGATATTGAGCGCCTGTTGTTCTTCTATGAAAAATATTGTTCTAAGATTTATTCCAGATATTGCTAAATTTAATACTCTAAAGGATCTAAGTAAAAATACAGTGACTAAATTGAAATTATCAAATTTTATAAAAATATGTATCTGTAAATGAAATGAACTTATATATTGATTGTGTTTAATATTTCCCTGTTCGTTTTAAGAAAAACTAGGGTGTTTATGATATTCTGTTATTTTATTTATTTGTATATGTAAGTAACATATTTTTATGCATGTAACATGCGTTATATCTTACAAAATATATAATAATGTGCTTTTGTTGGTGTAGCTGATAAATCTTACCAGCTCCTAGACTTAAAGTTCATATTTTAGTTGTTTATTCTATTTAAAGTTATTTCGGGTAGTATTGTGGTAGTTTTACTGCTTAATGGACCCGATTTAGTCCTTGTTTTAGATCTCAATGTTTCTTTAATTAAATAGCTTCACTAAGCCCTGTAAAGCCTCTAATGGCGGTTCAGGAAGTTCGACTAGTCATATGATTGTAAACAAATCACACGCAGTTAAGAGGGTCACTTAAAATGTTGGGGAAATACATAATTATTATTTATAACATGCTTGCAAACTGATAAACAAATCATGCATAATTAATCAGCATAATAAGTGTCCAAAAGCTAAACAGAATGTAGTTATTTTTTTATTTTTTCCTATTTAACCTTTTTAATACATAATTTATTAATTACGTGTTAAGTGCTTTGCAAGTGAAGATTGAAAATTGTTATTTTCTTACAATACGGGCACAAATGTCGATACTTTGTTATTGCTTGCCATGGCACTACTCCAAAACCACGAATCTAGATTTTTCTCTGTTTTCAGTTAATACGAATTAGATTGCTTTTATTGACATTCTGTTTAGCTTTTGGACACTTATTATGCTGATTAATTATGCATGATTTTATGCTAATTTAAAAGAGAAATATGCATGTTCTCTGATAAGTTTATCTGCGAATTATACGTAACTGTTATAACTCGATTTTTCGCAAACTGCAGGTCAAACATAAATACGTTTTTCGTGAAAGAAGATTTAATTTCAGGTCAAAAAAATATTTTAAAATTCGATTTTTCTTATTTCATTTTACAATGCAATCAAAATTCCTAATTCACTTGAACTGGAAGTTAATTAAATTTCTGAATGTAAGGAAATGAAACTACTACATTTTCAAAAAGTTCATATTTTTCCAAAGCAACTGCAAGACAAAATAACATCAGCGATTAGAAGGGAGGAAAATCCTTTGTTTGAAGCAAAATTTTATTATTTAAATCAATTAATGTTATTATTTACGAAACAACTGATGCACTTGGTTGGATTTTTTTTTCAGTTTCCGACAAGTTGCAATGAAGCGATCTTGCAGATCTCACTCTTCCAAGTGATTATGGTCTTCTGTGAGTGTGGTCGCCACAAAGACATGGTCACGGAGACATTAGAGACTATCGGTGACGTTCAAGTGTTTATTTATGTTATCAGAAATAAAGGGTTAAATAATAGGTTAGGTTATTCAATTATGGCAAAGCACACGAGGGCTATCTGCCTAGGGGGAGGGATACCTTCGTGGAGGACTTTCTAAGGGAAACTGGCTCGTATACACGTTACACATGGGGAAAACAACGAAAGCACCCATGCAGCCAGCCCGTTCGCGGGATTCGAACTTCGGACCGAACTACCAGTGTTCAGCGTCATTACCGCTTGGCCGCTGGTGGGCCCAGGTTAAATAATAGAAAATAGGAAAAAACAAATCTGAAATCTTTCAGATTTTATATTACGCCCAAAGGAGCTTTTATCTTAACGCTTTGTGTGTTACCTTTATATATTAAATATCATGTTCTTCTTTCTTAAATCATAAAATTCAGTTCAATAGCAATATCCCAAAATATTTAAAAAGAGCAAATCTTTAGAATTTTCGATACACAGTGTCGCGCGCTTGAGATAACAGGCTACTTTTCGACCGTATAGTGTGGCCATTGCTCGCTTTGAAATCCTTGAGTTTGTTAATAAAATATTCGTTAAAGTTTTACAAAATGGGAAATAGATAATGAAACAAATTCCAAATTTGGGCTGCCAGATGCCCATATTCGAATGGAGGATTACGTTATTCAAAATTTGATGTCTCTAGGTACCGTTGTTTTTTCACTATGCGAGAAACATACATGCATCCATGCAGATTCTTCATTATTTAATTTCTTTAAATATAATGCAAGGCTCTAATATTTAGCAGCAACAATTTGAAAAGTGAAACGCCGTTTTGTAGTGGACGACGCAAAATGCCAAAACGAAATCAATAGATAGCCCTTCTGAGAAAATTTTCCATTTGGGCATATAATGACAGGAAAAGTTTCACCATACTTATTTTCCAGATAAAGATTGGGTTGCTAAAATTGTTCCAGTTAAGCAGAGTACATTTATTAGCATTGCAGATTAAAGAAAATAAATGCTTTGAATGTGGGGAAACTCTTGCTCCATTTCGCTGAATTTGAATTTTATAATCTGACTATTTCTCAGTGTTTCGGGTATTTCATAGCTTTCTAAAAATAACATTTCATCGAATGATTTATTATCAGACAATTGTTTCTAACCAAAATACTCCACATTTATATATTAAACAACATTTTCGAAAGCTGATCCATATAAAATTCTTCAAATGACTTGATTTAACTTTTCCTATTACCGATGTACGAAACGCAGCTGGACTAGAAATCCACATATTCTTTCACAAACTAGCCTCTTTCTGTAGACATCACAAGTTCCTGGAAATTTATACCACGAAAACACGATTGTTTGATTACTGAATATATTTCTAATCCCGCAAAAATTCTTCATGACGGCACTAATGAAACTGAATGGCGTTAATGAACAGCACTAATAAAGCTCGTGTTAACTATATTAACGAAATTCGGGAATATTTGCAGAAACTTTTTCTAGACATGCCTTACGAGACTATATCCCGCAATCCTGAACGTTTGGTCACTTTAGTTTATATTAGAAGTGAGTACAAAAGTACTTATCAAATTATCGACTGCCATTAAAATACTGGAAGCAGTTGAAAGCCAAAAACTGTGATTATATATATATATACATGCATTAAGTTGAAAATTAACTGTTAATAGAAATATTTTATAGGCAGGAATGATTAGGTAATGAGACGATAAATAATTAAATGCTAAATCAAGTAGAACAAAAAATGATGTAGAAATTTCGTTACCAATAAGTAACAAGTCAACTTGTACAGGTAAGTTATAGCTTCTGAAGATAAGATAATAACATAACAATCAAATAAAAGAAAATAAGGAATTAAATTCTTAGGAGATAAGATGTTTACATCGCTGTAAATTTTATGCACTTTTATTTGGGAACTCTCTGTTGGCTAGCATTTACGTCACAGGAAAATTTGATAGCACAATTTGTAGAGATATTAGGATTTGAGAGACATGACAAATGAACAATGCCCTCGCCGGGACTCGAACCTCAGATTTCTCGAATGCGCGCCGAGTGTGCTGACCCTTTAAGCCACGAAGGCATGCTAAGAAGGCGGGAGAAATACCTTATAAGTTATTCCTCGGAAAAGCATACGTTAGAGAAGTAATGTAAACATTAAACATATCATTTAATAAAACATACCCTCTTAAAGTAAGTCCTCATCATAAACAGGATGTTAAAAAAGGGACTGCACTGAAGCTTCATAAATATTGATCCAAGATATATACTTCACATTATAAAATTTCCCAAATTTAAGTGGAAATTATTATGAAAGCAGTGTCAGCGGTCTTTTAAAAGCACAAAATTTAACTCTTCACATAATCTCTCTATCATAAGAAAGAAAAGTTTTAGAGTCAATATTTAAGGAAATAAAACCTGTACCTCTCTCAAATACCCTATAATTTTGTTTCGTGCCTGCGGGTTTGTAATGGATTGTACACGGAACTGATAACATAAGATTTATTTTCACAAGAGAAGCATTTTACAGTTCTGGAAATTTCCGCAAAAGTACTGGTCTTCTCAGTACTCTTCCTACTCTTCTCAATATGACAGAACCACAGTCAGTAATTCTCATTGCAAATTACTAGGAACGCAGGACTTTGAAAAGAAGGGCTACCTCATAGAGCTTTTACCCCTGAAATAGGAAGTGAGAAGTAATGGTGTGGTTACACTGACACCGAGACCGCAGAGACGCAATTCATAACATAGCGTTTTTAATTTGAAGAACCAGCGTTTAAAGTCAACTGTGTGTGAAAGATAAGTATAATTCGAAGAGACGATGTTACTGATGTGTACATTTTACACTGAACGTTTAAGATATTAATAATACTTACTTATTAATTTTAGAATTAAAATGCGCTTTCTTTTAACATAAAGTTTTATTTTCTTAAAATTTACATTTTTTAAAACGCATTTATTTATAATCATCTCTTTATCTGCATACTAGTTTAAAGAATTCTGCTACTGTTTCTGTGATAATTATAATAATAGCTTTTTAAAGTTAGGCAAAAAAGAGATTCGCATAATTTTAAATATTTATAGCAATTCTTTTATTTCATTCCAAAGGGGTTTCGTCCTTGAAGGACTAGTGTTTTCGTTTTGCGATTTTGCATTGGAAACATTAAAAGTCTGAATCACTTTTCAAACTGTTGCACAAAATATTGCAGCCCTGTATTATATTTAAAAAAAATTAAATAATGAAGAATCTGCATAAATGTATGTATATTACTCCAAATGTGATAAAACAACCGTTATCCAATTTTGAATAACGTACGTTTCCACCCGAATATGCGCATCTGGAAGCTGAAACATGGAATTTGTTTTATTATCTATTTCATATTTTGTTAAACAACTTTAACGAATTTTTGATGAACAAACTCAAAAGATTTGAGAATGGTAACACTCTACGAAAAAAAAAAACTTTTTATCTGAAGGGCGTGGAATTGTGTATTGGAAATTCTAAAGATATGCTCATTTTAAAATTACTTTGCGATATTGCTGTTGAACTGAATTTTATGGTTTAGTGCGAAAAACATGATATTTAATAAATAAAGGTAACACACAAAACGTTAAAAGAAAGCCCCTTTGGACGTAATTTAAAATCTGGAACAGTTCAGATTTGTTTTTACTTGCTGCTAAAGAGCTTGTGTTTCGTTGGCCTTGAAATCGATAGCTTTGTTCAAAATTTCTGCTAATTTAAGGTTAATTTTTTACCTAATTATAAATTTTACATTCGCGTGTTTCTCCTCTTCAATATAAATAACAACACGATTTTGTAATAATTTTCTATGTTATACTCGCATACATCACATTTAAATAAATAAAATCTGCAAAATTGTCTTAAATTTATAAAACGTTTACTCAGTCTGTAAAGAGAATATTTAATTTTTCAAAAGAGGGGGGGGGCAACGAGGAAGCCCTTTTCTTACGCGAAATTGCTCTGATGTTTTTATACGATTGTAAATTATCTAAAATGCTCCGCTAGCTTTGTTTTTTAAGTTTTGATATTTTAAAATTT
>KK112159.1:684376-744575 GCA_000611955.2 Stegodyphus mimosarum
ATTACCTGCGGCTGAGCAAACATTTAAAATTTTTTTTTTAATTTTCCAATATTTTAGTATAATTTTACGAGAACAGTATGTTTTTTTTCATATTATCAATAGACTCTTGTTTCATAGTCAGGGCATTCAATGATATTTTCATCATCATGTATAAGTTCTATTTTAAAATCAGTCACGTTTAATTTATTATTGACACTTTCATTTTCGTAGTCGGCTTCAAAAGGAATTTTCTTCAGATTTAATTCATGTAGTCTTTCAAAAATATTCTGTATTATTTTTCTTTTCTCTTATCACCGAATTTTCGGTGTTATTTTTTCTACTGTGTAGAGTTAATTTACTTTTGGCATAGCATTGGTTTTTAACAGTATCTTTAACAGCAATTCAAGCAAGTGATTTTTCATGTTATTTTCGTAATCACTGCATAGAAAATGTTTTTGCGGTCTCTGATGTAGCCATTCTTTCATCAAAAGCAATCTTTCCTTAAGCGAGATCTAGAAATAAACTTGTATCAATCAGAAATTTAAAAAAATTAAAATTTTAAAATAGCGAGACTTAAAAAACAAAAATAGTTGAGAATTTTAGATAATTTATATCGTGTAAAACTTCAAAGTAATTTCGCATAAAAAGGGGCCTTCTTGCTTAGCATCCTCTTTTGAAAACTTAAAATAATTTTCTTTAGATACTATGTGATTTAAAGCCATTTTGTCAAACTTAGGACAGCGATTTTGCGTTGTCTATTTATTCAAAATGTAATGTATGTGATATAGATGTGACTATAAGTTAGAAAATTATTTAAAAATATCTATTATTGTATCGAATCTGAAGAGTAACACGCCAATGTAAAATTTGTAACTAGATTATAAAGCAACCTTAGATTAGATGTAATTTTGAATAAGACTAGGTAAATTTTCAAGGGTAATCAAGGAGGATGAAAGAATTGCCATACATGTTCAAAACAACGCCAGTCTAAAGTTGCTTTAAAAACGGGGAAATCATAAAATAACAATATCCGTTCCTTTCTCATTTCCGTGAGTGTCTGGGTTTGCTACAGCGTGAAAAGATATATTACATACATGATACTTTAAGAATTTAAAAGGAAACTGATTAAAAATATAGATTCAAAATTTTTTTAATATTTCCGATACTAGAAAAATAATATATACGATTAAAATTAATTTCTTGGTCTCCCAAACGGGATAGTGGTTAGCTACGCTGACTACCGTACCGAAAGTCCCGAGTTCGAATCCTGGAGAAGGCATGAATGTTTGTAAATGTGTAGTGTCTGTACGGCATGGAGACACTCCAAATATGCGGCAAGCCGGAAGTCCTCTCGATAGATTGAAGTTAGGGGAAGAGGGGTGGGAGACCCTTCCCAAGGGGTACTCTCCGTCAAAACTGGGGGCGGAACTGAACAAAGTCGTACTGTCACCTGTATAGTGCTCAAGGTTCTTGACAACGACAGGCGCAATCTTGCACTCCTTGTCACGATGAATTTCGTGGGCTTGTTATGATGTTACTATCAGAGAAGTGAGATTAAGTCACAACAACAACAATAGCAGCAAAATTAATTTGGGATGTTTGCATCACTAGAATGTCGCCTCGCGGTAGAATGGAACTACAGTTTTAAACACTCGAAACGAGAGCTGATGCACCATAGTGATGTCAGACTATTTCCTATTAAGTGCCCTCACGAGAATCACGGCGGCGAGGAGTCACTCAAAATAGTGACCTAACCCTTCTCTTTAACCCTGTACGAACGTTACACGCAACGCAATGCAAAGTGCATATGAAAGAGTGAAGCTCGCATGGAGATCTCTCCTTGGGTGGGTGACCCCCACATGACTTATGCCGGGGAATCAACATTCTTTGTCCTCTCTATTGCCTGATTAGTTTGCTGGAGTTTCCCATTGGTTGATTTTTGATCCCATGTGATACAAACACATACTGTCGTACTGAAGACATGTACATCCCACTTTCACCTTGCCAGCTCACTTCATAGTGTGCAATATTCAGTGCACACTACTCCTCACGGGCTTGAGCCTTTTCCTTTACACATTTGCAATTCACCCATTTGTGGTAACGCTTGAGGTTTTCCATGTGAATTTTCCCCAGGCTTGGGTCACCTGAGGTGCTGGTAATAGCGTGATAAAATTCACGCTGATACCAGCCTAAAGATCATTATCAAAGCATTAAAGAGATTATTCAATACCCCGAACTCAGCTCTGAACTAAAAACTGAGAACTGATGCCCTCTCCGCTCTTATATAGATTTCCCCGGCCGCCGAGAAATTTCCAGTACCATCAATTTCTCGAAATTGCGGGAAGGAATGCATAGTTACTGTTACAAAGAGCCCGGATACAGTGACAGTTGCGTAGGCATCGGGTCAGTTTCAGTTATACAGGAATCGGACTCAAATGACGCCAAATGTTTGCCAGGTTTGGCGACTTTTGGCGATTTCTTGCCAAATTTTTCGATAAAAGTTAGTCGCCAAAACCATTGCCAGCTTGTGGCGAGATAGCCATTTACCTCAATGTTAAATAGGCTGGCCCCTGTAACATTATTTCTGCTGAGCTTCACATTTTTCAGGCATTTCAAATTACATTCTACTAGAGATACTATAATTTTAAATATAATTTCACTAAATAAAATTACCCAATTATACACAAATTTGGTAACAAAATTTATATTTAAATAGTTTCTTAACTAAAAATCTGTTACTTCGCTTTACCTATGTAACAAACTCTGTAAAAAGCAGTGTTTACTAGGAAGGTAATTCTATTGGTTATATTATTTACTGTTACATGTAGTGAATTATAGGTATTGTTGCGTTATACGGGTTCGTGGATTTGAGAGTATCCGATGAAAACACGATGCAGAACAATAAAAAGCACAATTTATTTACAAGAATCACTATTTACAGCACAGTTCCAAAATTACCTTTAAAAGCGTCGAAAATCTACAATAAATACGCTGAAACAATCAGCAACACAGCTTCAGGCTGTAACTGTAAAGGTAGCTTCACGGCAACACTAAACTTATAATAAAACACCGTGGAACAATCACCAATACACTGTCAAGCTATACTCTAAAGATAGCTTCACGGTAAAGCACTATCTCGATTGCTTTCCGTTCACAAAACTCTCGCGTAGCTTAGTAAGCAGCTGTTCTCACAATTAATCACACTGCTCGCAACACTTCACAATCTCTTCGCAACTAATCACACTACTCACAACAACTTCGCAACTGCCTGCTCTCAGAAACGCAAGGGTTTATATAGCTTTTCTTTGGGTTCCACACGTTTCGAGAAATATCTCGACAGGAAGTTATTCTAGAAGCTTCCCGATTGGACCATGGAATATCGCCAATTTGGTCGCCAAATGGGCGATAAAGTCGCCAAATGGGCGATAAAGTCGTCAATCTGGTAACCCTACCATACACTATTTTTATGGCAACCCTAGTGCTATGCCGGAAAGCTTACATACAGGCGCAACCGCCGAATTTTTCGTAACAGTATTTTACTTTGTATCGATTAGAATCGACCGAATTAGAATGAAAAGAAAATCTATTATCTGTGCACTGCGGCTAAGGTCCGGAAGGGCTGGATCAACACCCCCTAGAACTTAATGTTGATTCTAGGGGGTGTTGGCTGGATAGGCGACTTTAATATTTTTCAGTCACATGGGGGCACACAAGGCCCGTGAAAAAAATGCACTGGAATCCTATTTTGCTACAACTGAACAGTTTATCAAAAGTTTAAAGGTTGTGCTGCATAAATTATAAAATTATTTACATCAATTTTACATAAATTATATTGAGCCAGGTATTATATAATGTTTTACAAAAATTCATAAAATCACCAGCAACGGGAGAACTATGTTCATTTTAAAGTAAATTTAACCCATCACAACCCTGACGTTTTACATTTATTGTACTTTTGCTGCCTCTTAGAAAATATTAAATAATAATTTAATTTAGAGTGGGGTTTTGATGTTACTCAAGATTACCAAATTGTTTTCTGTTACAAGTAAATGTATTGACTTTTTTTATCCCGTACTGGATAAAATTTTCAGTGCACATTCTTCGTCAACAAACCGAATCTATGGTGGCAGTTTCCAAAAAACCTTTCGTGTTTTTTCAGTTTCTCCTTTGACAGCAGGTTAAAAATTACGTGTGTTCTAAAGGAATTTTTAAAATAATGTAATACTGTTTTTGCTTCTATTAGTTTAAATTTCTCTAATAAGCTGGTTCTTCAATAATGCTAATGCTAACTTTTAAAGAAAAATTTCAGCGCTTTATACGGGTTTAACTGCTATAAAGTGTTTTTTTTTGGGGGGGGAGCTTATTCAAAAGCCATCTTGCAGAGGTATTAGGTATTTTTTGAAAGCAGGAGAGATGAAAAATGAGCAATGCCTTCGCCGGGACTCGAAACACCGACCTCTCGAATACGCGCCGAGTATGCCGACCAGTATACCCACGAAGGCATGCTAAGAAGGCTGGAGAAATACCTTATAATGTTAACAAGCTGTACTGTCGTTCGTATTATTTTAGTAACTTCTGTGAAGTCCTTTTCCACATTATGCAATATCAGTGATCATTATCAGATCAACTATGGTTTTTTGATTGATATTTTCATTCCAAAACATAGTTATGGATTCCGTAATATAAGCTGTTGTGAAAGTAAAAATGTTTAAATAACTTTGAAATCTTCTAATTATATTTATTTGCTTCTTTTGTTTTTCAGTCTATAACCTTGAAGAGTCATATTGAAGAATCATTTTTCACTGTTACTTTCTCATTTGTTAAAAAAAAAGGAGAAAAAAATTAGATTTAACTTTGTGCAAGATATTTTTTGCGAAATGTCTGGAGAAATTACAGTATTTATCGGGGAATGAGAAATAAAAAATTTTATACTTTTTCTCGAGAAAAGTTCTCAAGAGATTAAAACTAAACATGAATAATTAAAAGAAAATTAATTCATAATAAATATCAATTCAAATAAATGGCTGTTAACCGTAAATAACTGCATGCTTCCTGTTCCAAAATTCCTTTTCTGGAATACTGTCAATGTCAGTAGAGGTGCTCTGTTAAACTTCGCCACAGAATGACAAAATTTCACCTAAAATGATCGTAAAACACTTTTTTTATAAAGTTGTTAGCTTTGATGCTTGCGTTTTTTTGGGGGGGAGGTAATTTTTCCCCCATTACTCAAGAAACCCTTATGTGCCGTGCTAATTTAATTTGACATAATTTTGTCAAAGAATATTGATGCTTGGAAGTAACCGCTTTGAGATAAACTTTGTCATTTACCGTGTGGTATACTGGTTTTATTTATATAAGTTACCTACTTGTTAAGAAAGGCCGCCCAGACGATATAGTGGTTAGGGGAGCCGACTGCGATACCGAAGGGCCCAGAGGGTTCGAAATCCCGGAGAAGGCAGGTGCCTCCGTATTAAAATGAGCATCACTTCTACCGAAAGCCTAAAAATGGCTAGTGCCCGCCACATAAAAGAAAAAAAAACACTAGTCTTTAATCATTTATAAGGATATCTAAAAATAACAATAACTTCTTTTAAACTTGCTGCGGGCCGCAAAAAAAGACTTCAAAGTCCGCATGTGTTTCGACGTTTTCCATATCTTTGCTTTAAACAATTCCACATAGCAGTCTGTTTTGATCTAAGATATATTCGTGTAGACCCTTTGATATGGAGATGCTTATGTAAGAAATTTATACGTTTCATCGGATTGTAATATATTTATCATCAGCCAAAAATAGGGATTCATTAGATGTATGTTATGATGTCGACAGTAAAAAAGCATGAAATAAAGCAGGCAGTAAACGTTAAATGATTAAACGACAGATAAATTAGATCAAATGGGTAAGGAACATGTAATTCGCATAAGTTTGTCAGTAACTCTCGTACGGTACCCGAGGGACTAATAGTGCTTCGACTTAATGCTCTAAATTATCCTTTAACAGGTGTAGATCTTCAGGCAGCTTTCAATACTTCTATGTCTCTTTAAAGTCCCTCATAAAGGAAAATCTCCCTTAATGACAAAGCTTCAAGCAATTTTTTGCCATTTTCAATACATATTTTCTGACAAAACGGTAAATATAAATTGCTGAAAATCATTTAATAATTCTCATAATTTAAATTAAAGATAAATAACGATCATTGCATTTCGTAGACTATTGTTATTATCATTATATCTTATTTTATCTTATTGTTACGTGACTAATTTCCTTTTTGCTATACTAAATGGCCAGAATCTGGGCATATATAAACGTTTTCGTGGAATGAGCGTACGCAGTTTTTAAATGATTTGCTATTCAGCTGTACCCTCTCCAATGTTTCTGCGGTCTGTCCTCAAGGAAGCAATATTTCCCACATTATGAAATTAAAAATATGTATTAAAGATTTATTGAGGGAAATTCGGAAAATTCTCTAAAATAAATGGAATTTTTGTTCCCGTAGATTCTACTTTCCCTTATGCTAATAGCCACTGAATGCTTGTGCTTGATCGTCGGTTATCAGTTATATGTGAAGACTGTCAAAACTAACTATTGTACATAAAGGTTAATAGAAATCGCAATAAACAAATGAAAAACTTGAACTTAAATATTAGCACAACTGTGCAAAAGGTAAGATAAATAAAAGTAATCGCTATTCTGAAGTTTCTTCGTAGCTGAGTCTAACTTCATTGAAACATTATTACTATGATAAAAACGGTGGCAATTTTAATGCGTTATGCAGAGATTGTAGTGCTTGGTCAAAAGAAGAGAAACGGAGTAGGTTTTTTTTTTCTACGTCTCTGACAGGAAAGGAACGGAAGGTAAGTCATTAACGAGATTTACTAGCTAGTAAAAATTTCAAAAGCCTCTAAGAAATCTATAATAATAAAGAAAATTGACTCGAAGAATAATGTTGGCTTTCAAATATCATTTACAGTACGATCATATATTTAAAATAGAAATCAAATTGAAGATTTCGGTTTCTGAGGCGAAGTAAATTAACCATGCAATTTTTCTATTTGTATCCCTCAATGAGTGTATTTAGTAAATGCACATCAAATTTTTATTTTAGCTGTAAGCAGTCTTTTATTATTCATTCTTCTGCTTTTAAAAGTTTTTTTCAAGTTTTTGCGTTTTTCATTTCTAGTTGAAATAACTGTATTATGTTAGATTTTTATTTCTCCTGTGTTAAAATTTTATTTGGTATTTGTTTTAACCATTCTAATAATTTTGAATGTAAAATAAAATAATATATACTATCCCTCTAATAAACAGCAGTACATTTATTAAGGGATTAATTACAAGTTAATAATAAAAATACTTTTAATGATGTTTTTCGATAACTTCATCTATATTTGGTCATAAAAATGACTATGCTGTTTCCATATCATCATCTTCATTTAACAGTTTCGATCTTTTATTCGCTTTTATGCTGGTTAATACTAAAAATCCGAATTCACACACATAATCCAAAATGAATTAATTCTTTCGAATATTTTAAAATTAAATTTCGATTATTAGAAAGCGAAATTAGTTTTTCCTCTTCATTCGAAGTTAATTCAAATACAGAAGTATTCGTTATCACAAATGGATTACGAACCCCACCAAATTCTTTTATATCTAAATTTAGGAAATAATGTATAATGCTCTCCTCTAATGTTGTCAAATGGTCAATAACAATTTTATGAATAGTTTTATTAAAATCTTTTGGCTCAAACTTTTCCGAATTGCCTTCCTGAGCTTTATTTTTCCATAAAGTTATTTGCTATTGGAATTCCCCCAGTTTATCTGTTAAGTTTAATATATTTTCCTTCGGCCCTTGCATACTTGAATTTATGTTATAAAAAATAACGAAAATGCCTGATAAGTAAGCTAATCTCCCATCTGCAACAATCAGAATTTCTCAATTTAAATTATATGCTGAACATGCGCGAAAATGCTCCGAATTGCGCTCTTCTCCAAAGCATCAAAATCGGCTTGGATACCAGAACTGGTGCGCTTATTAATGTCTTAAAAACCAAATTTCGCCCATTCTCATGTGTACCGTATACTAGGATTAAACCCATTATAATTTTTACTATATACATTTCTAAAATTTGGCAGCACACAGAAGTGCCGCGGCACAGTGGTTGAGAATCACTGTGCCGCGACCGTTTCAATTCTGTAATCCATTAATGGCTCATGATGCGGCTGCGTCGTTCTATCATTTTTAGGCGGTCGTAAAAGCAGCCGTTCCCCGCATTCGACCGTCGCTGTCGCCGTAGTTCAGCAAGCCGATGACAGTCGTCAAGTGGGACCATTCATTAAGGATTTTTCACTGAACAACCGTTGTGTTTCTTAAGGGTATCAAATTTAATTGCCTGAAAAATTGTTTTGGTATTCCGTGTCAGAATGCGTGTGTGCTTAACCACAGATTACGATAGGCACTCATCGTCAGTAAGCAGGTGCGGAGAGTTCCGGGTAAAAAAAAAAGACCACGCCTAATGATAAAGAAAGAGTTTCAAAAAAATGATTTTTTTCCCTTGAAATTGCATTTAAATGCAGCAGTATCATTTTTATTTCCTATTTTGGCCCCAGTGTAAGTCTATTCCTCCTCCTCAAAATGCCTGCTTAAAAAGTCTGAAACCCACACGCGTCTTATATGAGCAATCTAGTGTATATAAAGTACATCGGAAAAATTTCTCTGTTGAAGAATGTTTCAGATCGGAATGAGACAAATCTCAGACTTCTTTTAAAGTTAGCACTATAACTCATATAAAATTAAACCTTCCCTTCTGAATATTATTATTATTTTATTATTATTATTATTATTTGGTATACACATTTAAACTGCAAATTCCTTTCTAAGTTCTTGTTACAAAGATTTTTCTGGCTGCCCCTAATATCTCTGCAGCGTTACTTTAGAAACTGATTTTAATAGTCGAAGGTCAGTTTTCAGTTGGGGGCTTACTTTTAATAATGACTGCTAAACTTTGGATACATATAGCTTAGGCTACGTTTGGAACATTATTGGATTTAATGACTGCATCTTTTGTATAACAGCTGGTGGCAAAATGCGGCTGCAATCAAAATAGCATCATTTTATAATAGTCTTTCACGAAAGGAATCAAACTTTGTTTAATGTACTAATGTAACTAAACGGTTCTATTTATAATTCCCTGATTATCTTCGTCGTTTAGAGCGTGCTATACCATCACGTTACGAATTACGAATTTTTCTTTAGTTTTATTCTAAAATGCACATGGACAAAGAATGTTAAATTATCTAAAGAAACAAGTTTTAAATGTTATAAAATGTTTAGAAAAATGTTTTTAAAGAAAAATATTTAATATTTTAAATTCTTAAATACTTTAAATACTGAGAGCGGAGTCAAACACGAGATGCGACTCATCATCTGTGGTGAGCTTCCTCAGACTTCTGGATGGAATGAGTTGCTTTTAAATTTCAATGCATTGTTTTTGCTTTAATTTTTTGTAATTTTTTCGTCCTTCATTCTGAAGTTACCTTTTTGGTGCGAGGTTTTGAAGCCCAGACCTTTCGTAATTCGTGGAAGAGTTGGTTTTGATATCTTTGAGTACTTTGAGGGATAAAAATGTCTGGTTTCTCAACGAACTTCAGTTTAACCATTTTCAAATTTATTAGCTCTTTTGGGGGCTCTTTTTCTAATATATTTATTCATTCATATCAACATATCCATATTCATCATAACTATTTTGAAACCCGAAAAGTCATTGCTTTTGATATTTGGCTGTTTTGTATTGTAACACAGCGATTTTTAAATAACATCGGTATTTACAAAAGCGGTATTTAACATCGGTATTTACTATTCTATTCTTAATAGCTTGTGTCAAATAATAGAGATTTTATAATCATTTCTACTATTAAAATTAAACTGTTGTCAAGTTAACTATACTTTTCTCGAGAAATGTATAATGGCAAATTAAAGACATTTGTATGTCTACCTTCATTTTCTGTTACTTAGCTAATGTAGTTACCTGTTTCTTATATTGGGACCATCTTTATTTCTAAGTTTTAATGCTAAGAGGAAATTCATTTTCGCTGTTTATACTATCTGAAGATATGATATTTACCCCTTTATATTTATCTTAAGAATACTTAACAATGTATTTAGCTCATATAGTATATGAGATCATCTTCTGCCTTTCATTATTTTTGGTAGAACATTTTAACTATTGAAATGTGATCATATACTCAGTCTCATATGATTGTTTATACTGATGTCGTAAGAACACTGTAAATGTTATTATTATATATGCCAGCAAACAGATCGGCTAAAAATTTAAAAGTTAACCTACCTTTATCTGTTCCTAAAACTTTACAATAGACCATGGGTGTAAGTGAATACTAGTGATCTTGTGATGATACAGCCACATTTGAATAATCAGTATTATTATTAGTTACTTTATTAATACTTTGTTCATATGAGATACTAATACAGCATATTCCAGAGAGTTTTTCGTCAAGACTTGTGTCTAATGAGGGTTGACAGGCAAATATCACCTGCGTAATTTTTTTACTAGTTCGGATTTGCAATATTTCGTGACTTAATCATTTCTTACGCCAGAAATAATAGTTTAATAATTTTTTAAACTTATGAAATGCAATATTTACAGTTTATTTGCTATTTTGAGCCTTAAATGAAACAGTATCGCTAAAACGAAATTAAATCCTTCTTATTCTTAGAAGACACTAGCCTTTCAGAATTAAAATAACAAAGAAAAATTAAAAAGATGTTGTTTGCATCTCATATGTAAAAACTGAAATTAAATTTATAGCAAAAAACTCGATTTTAATTCGCTATACATACAACATTTGTATAGCAATTACTGCTGTCGCTTATCCTTCTAATCTGGATCAGAGATTAGGTCTACGAAGTCATCATAAGAAAAAGGAAGATAAGAGCCCGTCCAACATCTTTCGCATCTTATAAATATGCCAGACGGGTTTTTGTCCAGCTTCATTCTATTTTTGATCGAGAAAACCTAAGAGATAAAATATAAGAGTCATCTTTCCTACCAATATTCTCTTGAGAAAACTTGCAGACGGATTTATTTGCTCCCATGCCACAAAAACTCTCTAACAAACATTTTTTCCTACACAGGGTTCAAATCTCAAGGAGATAACACGATAGCCGGTCAGTTTCGCGAATCATAATACCAGCCAGTGTGTCGTACATTTGTAGTATACTTTACTCAGTATGTGTTTGTTTATAAAGTTGCAATATTGCACATAATGTATAACATTTATAGCTAAATGTAAACAAAATGGTATGGCTATTACTTTAAAAATATTAGATAGGAATTTGTAGCGTGGAAGGGTTAAATTACTTTTTTCAGATTGTTGTAGTAAAATTAACCTTTTTCATTTCGAAAGCACTCGGATTAGTGGTTGTAGTAAAATTCACCTTTTTCATTTCGAAAGAACTCGGATTAGTGTTTTATAAACCGTTTACTTTCCTAGCTTAAAAAGTTTTTAAAAGAAGTTCATTTCTTTGATTCCTGTTATATATATATTTTAATATCTTATTAGCCCAAAGGGGCGGTAGCCGAGAAGGGCTGTTAGTTTCGTAACAGCATTTTGCGTTGTTTGCTAAAATGTCTGTTTAGCTTTTCAAATTGTTGCCACCAAATATTATCGCCCTGGATCGTATTTAAAGAAATTAAATTATGAAGAATCTGCATAAATGTATGTATGTTTTTCGCATTGTGATAAAACAACGGTATCCTAGAGCCATCAAATTTTGAATAACGTAATCTGCCACCGAATATGGGCATCTGGAAGCCCTAATTTGGAATTCGACCTAGACGCCCGAATTTCGAATTAGTTTTATTATCTATTTCAAATTCTGTACAGCTTTATTCTATACTTCTTCATCTATTTAACGATTTTTTGATTAGCAAACTCGACAGTTTCAAAGCGAGCAATGGCGACACTGTACGGAAAATAGCATTTTTTATCGCCAGCGCACGAGACTGCCAATCGGAAATTCTAAAGCTATGCTGTTTTTAAATATTTCGTAATATTGCTGTTGAATTTAATTTTATGTGTTTTAAGTGCGAAAAACATGATAATAATAAATAAAGGTAACACACAAAACGTTAAAAAAACGCCCTGTTGGGTGTAATAAAAAATCTCAAAGCTTTCAGATTTTTTTTTAGCCCAAAAGAACGTTAGCTCAAAAGGGATATTAATTTCGTTTCGGCGTTTTGCGTCGATTCACTGTAAATGTACGTATAATTTTTTAAACAGTTGCCACCAAATATTATCGCCCTGTGTTGTATTTAAAGAAATTAAATAATGAAGAATCTGCATAAATGTATTTTTCTCGCATTGTAATAAAACAAGGGTACCTAGAGCAATCAAATATTGAAAAACGTAATCCTCCACCGATATGGGCATCTTGAAGCCCTAACTTGGAATTTGTTTTATCATCGACTTCATATTTTGTAATAATAGTTAGATCATAAAACTGAAATTCAGAGAAATGGAACAAGATTTTCCCCACATTCAGAGCATTTATTTTCTTTAATCTGCAATGTTAATAAAGGTACTCTGCTTAACTGGGAACAACCTTGGAGGTTTATCTGGAAAATAAGTATGGTGAAACGTTCTCATGTCATTATTAGTCCAAAGGGGCAACTTACTCAGAAGGGCTATTGATTTCGTTTTGGCATTTTGCGTCGTCCACTACAAAACGACGTTTCACTTTTCAAATTGTTGCCACTAAATATTAGAGCCTTGCATTATATTTAAAGAAATAAAATAATGACGAATCTGGATGAATATATGTATGTTTCTCGCACTCTAAAAAAACAACTGCACGTACAGACATCAAATTTTTAATAATGTAGTCTTCCACTCGAATATGGGCACCTGGAAGCCCAAATTTGGAATTTGGGATTTGTTTCATTATATATTTCACATTTTGTAAAACTTTAACGAATTTTTGATTAAGAACCTCAACGATTTCAAAGTGGGAAATGGCAACACTGTACGCGGGGGGGGGGGAACCATTTTTATCTCCAGCGGGAAATTCTAAAGGTATGCTCATTTTAAAATTATTTTGCGATATTGCTGTCGAATTGAATTTTATGGTTTAAGTGCGAAGAACATGATATTTAATACATAAAGGTAACACAAAAAATGTTAAAAATCTCCCCTTTTGGGCGTAATGTTAAATCTAAAAAAAAAAAATCTGAAAGTTTTCAAATTTTTTTTTTTTTTTTTGGTAATTTTTTCATTTTTTCGTTTTTTTTTTTTTTTTTTTAATTATATTTTTTCGATATCGAAAGGAGTGGAAAATTTGTCTGAAATTAAGAAATGGAATCATAGGCTTTTATCCGTGCTTTTATTATGCAAAGTTAAATGTGTAATTTATCTAGATTTCTAACGCTAAAAACACACATAAGAATATTTCTCATTACTGCTAAAACGTGACAGCATTTATCAGTACAAAATTAGGATATTTATATAATGTAAAAGAACATTACGTGTAAATATGACAATAATAAAATTCAAAATTCTTTTTGCATATATTTAGTGAACAAATTAAGCAAGTTTAAAAAGGGCAAATAAAAGAAAAAATATAAAATATAATATAGTATATTTAAAAAGGATGTATGTAAAACATTTAATAAATTAGTTTGAAAATTCAGTATCAGATTGCAGTATAAACCTCGAAATAAAGTACACTATTAAAACGTTTTCGTAAAATATTAAAAATTTTTAAAATATGAGAAATTATGCAAATGCTTCACTTTATTTCTGAAATAAATTATAATCTACTATTGGCTATTCATAAAACTAAATCTTTATTACTGAATAACATTAAAACTCAGTTCAAAAATAATTTCAGTTTTAAGATGCGGTATTTGTTTTCGTTCATCTCTGAAATTAAATGGTATAAAAAGAAAAATGTATATTACCAAATTAAAAAAAAATATGTGTGAAGTTTGCAATCTATGTGTTCCTACAAATTTCAGCATAACCTGTAACGTATTTTTTTAAGTACATAAGATAGTGGCATAAAATTTAAAAGCTTTCGCATTTTATATTACGCCCAAAGGTTAATTTTTTTTGTTTGCACATACGTACACGTTTCGAGAGCATTTGAGCTGAAAATATTTGAAAACAACATTTCTTTAGAATTTCCTATAGACTGTCTCGCTCGCTGAAGATAAAAATATTTTCTTCCACTTCAGTGTGTTGCTACTAACTTTGAAATTCGCTTTGAGTTTCTTAATCAAAAATTCGTTAATGTTTAAAAAATATGAAATAGAAAATAAAGAAAATTCGAAATTCAAGATTCAGGCTTCCAAGTGACCAAGTTTGGGTGAAGGATTACGTTATTCAAAATTTTATGGCTATATGTAGCGTTGTTTTTTCACAGTGCGAGAAGCATACATACATTCATGTAGCTTCTTCATTATTTATTTTTTTAATATAATACAGGACAATAATATTTTGTGGCAACAATTTTATATCGTAATACAGCCATTTATAGTGCCTTATACTAGTATTTATTAGTACTAGTATATTTATACTGCCTCGAAACGGCATTCGACGCAAAATGCCGTTTCGAGATTAATACTCGTTAGGACCAATGCCCGTTTGGGCTGAAAAAGGAAAGTTACGAGATTTTTCAGTGGATCTACTTTAGAATATTATAAACTAATTTTATATATGACACTTATGGAATAAAATAAGTTTTGGTTAAAATAAATCTTTAGGAAGTCCAGACATAAAATGATCATTTTAAATTATTTAACGTTATTATGAATATAACATAAACGTAACATATTATGAATATAACATAAACGTGAATTATGTTATATTCAGTAACACTGTTTTATAATAAATATGCTTTATTTATTTTCGATTGGCCTTAACGACTGTTTATATCGAATGCAATTTTATCTAAATTGAAAACTATAATAACATCATTTCGAGATTTTAAAAAAAAGTTCTGGAATTTTGATTAGCTTTATAGTTTTGTATATAGCTAAACTTTCGACAGCGGATAATTTCACAATTTCATTGGAAAACGTTTATACGCAAAGGTTTGGAAGGGGACAGAAAATTCCGTTCCAGCTGGCGTTCTTTCTTGGGATCGCGTTGTTTTATTACTATTATTTTAAGCAGCACACACATAATATTTGAAATCTTGCTATATCGAGCCGTATTCGTGTATGGAAGCACCATAATAGCAATATCACAGCGCAAACATTCTAAAACTTACTTCTAGAATTATTGAAGCTGAAAGAATACGTGTGTCCTTTTCTGAAAATCCTATGGGAAATATCCAGCAATCGTTTCACATCTTTACTGCGCCATCTCACATCTACGACTGCCTTCTACAGAATAAGTCGTTTTTAGTTTGCCTTGGTTCTTAATAAAAGACATAATAAGAGTTATAGCTACTTATGTCCTAAGTAGTGGAGAGAAGCGTCGCCCTCTTAAAAATCGAGAAGTATCCTCTAAAGGAGGAGTATCATGGAATGATCACACGTTTGAAGAATATTTTGGAAGAAGAGTCACTTGAAGCTCCAGTGGTCGTCTTAATGAGAGGTGTTGGCAACAGGTTGTTGTTATTTGAGGGGCAATTTATAAAGTCAAGCACGTTAGAGTGATACTGAGTTTTAAGAGCGTGTCCTTCTTACTAGTCTAGACATATTGTTGAAACTTTTACTCACGTTTCGATTCGAATTTGTCGAAAGTCGATTCAAGTCTTAAACTGAATTCCATCCAAATGCACCTGCACTGCAAAACACATTCAGGTCTTCGACTGATATTGTAGTTATAGGTCACTTTTTGCATATAAGGTAGTTAAAATTTTATTTCATTAATTAATTGTTCATTTGCCTCCTTCAGTTTGGAACATATTTACGACTTTCAAAGTTTTGAAGTAGCAAAACATAAATTTCGTTAGTGTGATCTTATTTTAAGTATTTTCATAAAAGAATAAATTTTATGAATAATTAAGCTACCGAAATAAGCAGCTTACTTTTTGAAACAATTTTGAAAATATGCTAGATTTAAAAATAGATTTTAAACTCACCATTCATTTCCCACTTCCTCGTCAGCTAATGAAATGGTAAACCATAAGAACCAGATAAACATAAGAATTTTTATGTGATGTTTCTCTTTTTTTCATACAAGTTGTGTTGATAGCGTTTTAATTTATTTGTGCAATAAATACACATCGTTTAAGGATTAAAATTGCTTGATTTTCTGATTACTTACAACATCTCATGGTGATTTTATGTAGCTTAATTACTGTTTTCCATAACAAGCACCGATTGCAGTATGTGATACATTTTTTTGTGCATCACTTTTGAACTTACTGATTTCCTTGCAACAATAGGAGATCACTTTCGTAAAGGAAATATTGTAAGATCAGGCTGATTTCTTGTATTTTTCATGTTACTTTCTTTATTGAAGGAGACTGTTAGCAGCTGAAAACGGTATTAATTTCGCCAATGTTCGGTCCCCGATGCGGAACATATAGCCTATATGTTTTTTTATTTTTTTAAATTTTTTTTATTATTTTTCTCCACATTTCATCTAGTTTAAGCGTAAATACAGCCAGTTTGCTTAAAATCTACTTCAAAGATTTTTGGATATGTAATCCTTGACTGGATCGTTAGCATACATGTCCATTTTCATTTTCTATAACGAATGATATTTCCATTACGATATTATTTTTTTTATTTATTTCAAAAATTGTATACACTACATGCTCTAAGAAGATATTGATTTGTGGTGAAAATTTATGTCTAGGAACATGTAATTTCCATAAAAATAAGTGGTGAGCGTCAGAATTAATTCGAATTTTGTAGGGGTGAAATTTAAGATTTTGTGTCCATAATTAATATTGTATTTATTATGTTTAGTTACAGTAATAATTATTTTTGTTCATATGTCTTTACATTTAAATCCTCTAGCTTACCGTAATTAAGATTAATACTCAATATATTCGAAATAGTCTATTCTAATTATATAATATTGAATGCAAAAAGTATGAAATATTAGCATTATCTGTGACGTGTAAGATTAAAAGTGATGCTTTCTTGCAGTGATTTTAGGTTATTTAAATTACTAATGTCGTCCTTTTCAAATATCTAATTAAACAATAAGTGAATCATAATTTATAATAAAACATTAGCAACATTTTTCTTCTCTCTTTTTTCAGCTTCTAAAAATGAAAATACATCTTCCTTATAACATCTATGTGGATTTGATAAAAATATATGGATGTTAAACTCGCATTTGTTGCCTTGATTAGTTTCGTGGTTAGCGTTGTTGGCCTTGAGCTGGAATACCGGCTAAGTCTTTGATGCTTTAAGTGTACAGTTTTTTTATTGGTTGGTTGGTTTTTTGAGATTACGGGAAAGCCTAGAGGGCCTAAGGGGCGGGATGTCTTCATGGAGGACGTTCTAAGGGAAATTGGCTCCTATACACGTTACACATGGAAAAACCATGAAAACACCAATGCAGCCAGCCTGTTTGCGCTATTCGAACCTTGGACCGAACTACCAGTGTTCAGCGACTTTACCAATTGGCCGCAGATGGACTGTGCCTTTACTGTATGAAGTATTTAAAATACACAGTTAGCCGAAAGTCCTGTCAACTGATTTGGTTGTAGGCAAAGAGAGCTGGAAAACCCTAGGACCTGTGTCCTGGCAGATTCTCCTTTAAGATTAGATGGATTTGGGAGAAATCATGCTGTCGCCTATTCTATGTCCCAGAGTTCATGCCAACTGTAGAAGCAGTGCTGCGCTCATACGCGTGTTACAATTCATTGACTTGTTTTTATGTTATTGTCAGATAAGGAGTCACAACAAGAACAAGCTTGTATTTAATTCCTTTTTTTTTACTGTTAATTTGTCAGAATATATATCTTTAAGGTATATCGGACTGTAGATGCTTTTGGAATGTGAGATATGTTCTCAAGTTTGTTACTGCAGACTCGATTAGTATTTAGAAATATAGGGTGTTTATAAAGTCCCGGACCGATTTTGATGTTTAATAACTCATAAAATAATAAAGAAAGATTAAAATTAATGACAGAAAGGGTTAGATAGACTCAAAAAGTTTCATGACCCTTGTCAATGAACTTCCACGTGTGCCACCTTCGTCGCACGGAGAATATCAAGTCGATATTCAATTTCACGCCAGGTACCAGCAAGCATGTCGGTATCCACAGAGGCTATTGCGGTTGTAATTCTGTCTTTTAGGTCATCAATGTTCGACACTCTCCTCCTGTAAACTTTGTTCTTTACAAATCCCCAAAGGAAAAAGTCCTGCGGTGTTATATCAGGTGATCTGGGTGGCCAAGGAATTGGACGGTCTCATCAGTCGTATACTTAGACATGTTGGAAGACTTCATATTTCCACAACTAGAAGAGCTTCAGCCACATGTCTTTTTGCAACAAGATGGTGCACCACCTCATTAGAGTACCATCGTTCGTAGTTCTTTAAATGACCATTTTACAGGAAGATGGATTCGGCGAGGAGGTCATATTCCTTGGCCACTCAGATCACCTGATATAACGCCGCTGGACTTTTTCCTTTGGGGATTTGTAAAGGACAAAGTTTACAGGAGGAGAGTGTCGAACATTGATGACCTAAAAGACAGAATTACAACCGCAATAGCCTCTGTGGATGCCGACATGCTTGCCCGGTACCTGGCGTGAAATTGAATATCGACTTGATATTCAAAAAAAGCAAACTTAGTTTTGCTTCGATTTTGAATAACACTGCTGATTTTGAGAATGATCAGATACAGGTCCTTCTTTAGGAGTAAAATAATTTCTGTAGAATCTTTTTATTTTCGTTATGGGAAGGGCCATACGCCAAACTAAGGTTGCTTTTATCTTGATTTTATGTAAGTGTTGTCGCTTTTAATAAAGAATCCCTCCGGCTATTAAGATTAGGGATCAGTATCGGCCAAATAATTTCCAAAAATGCTACAAACAGCTCATAAGTGAAAGTTTTTCATTAAGGCATTATGAGCAGTTCACAGATCATAAACAAAGTTTTGCATTTTCTTAATTAAAACACTTGACTAGAAACATAACTAGAACCCTATTAATTTGTGTTTATAGTTGTATTTGAATTGAATTACTTAAATTTCATTTGAAATTTTATATTTTTTTCATCGTTTAATGTTATCAAAGTAGTCGTAGACAAGCATGATCGTATTAAGCGGTACCTACTTTAAACTGTTATTTTTCTTATGTTAAGATAATGATTTAAACAGATCTACATTATAAAATAATTATTTTGAGAGGTGGAATTCGCAGTTTGGACTATGTCTAGGATGCTTTCAGGAAAAATAAAATTTATCGCGTGAAGTTGAAAAATATTATGATAATGTTCCTTTCAATATTTTCAGCTTTTTATTATTTATTTACACTTTTGCATATCTAAAGCGGCGGATACAATTTAAAAAATTGTAATTGTATTTGATTCCTTTCGTGATAACATAAATTCTGTCGTAAAATCTTTTTTATTTTATGATAGATTTATAGCTTAATCTATTTCTTTATTACTTCATGGTCTCTGCAAAATATTCTTTTTAATTTCATATTAATCATTTAAAAGAAATTAACAAAAACTTGAGACGAATGCGGATAAAAATTAAAACATGTTCTCAAGATAATAAAAAAATTCTTCAGTTCACATTTAACAAATTTGCCTGAAAAGATACGCCGATATTTATATGCCGTACATATATTTACGTAAATTACCTTTATGCCTTTAGGTGTCAAGAAGTTATGTATGGAGATTTAGTCATAATATTAAATTAGTCTTAATTATTTAAATTTAAGAATTATATTATGAGGATATGGTTATAAAACTTTGAAGTAAATGCATTTTCATGTCAGTTAAATACATTATAGAATTATTACAAAATGTGTGAATTACAAGTGTAGCTCACTTTTAAAAAATCACAAGCTACACATCACCACTAGTTACCAGTTTAAGCATTAATTTATCAATTTGCCAAGCTATAACTTTTTAAGGTAATCTTATTGTGTGAATAAAACTAATAGTTTTTAATTTTATGCTCCACAGCTGCTGGTAATGTTTCACCTGTGCTTGATTTACATTCGCTGTTACTAAGTAGCAATCATCTTTAAAGCCTTAATATCCTTAGTTAGACAAATCCCTTTCTGTTAACTTTTTTTAATTTTCTTTGTTTTAATTTTGCTTCTGAAGATTTTCCTCCCAGAATATTAACATATAAATGACTTTTCATGTGATTTACGTCCTAGTACGAATTAAAAACGAAGTATTGTAATTGCGAAAAATTTCCGGTATCATATTTCAACGAAAATATCCATTTTGACCGCTATCGAATGCAATTTAACGATGTTTTTGCTTTATATCTGAACGTAAAGACAGAATAAAGGACTCTTTCTCCCTCAAAAATTATAAAACTGATTTAAAATGGATTTAGAAGATATTTTTTCGTGTCCTCTGTACGTACGTATGTACATATGTTTGTATCTCACATAACTCAAAAACGAGTAGCCTCAGAACGTTGAAATTTTGTATATAGGATTGCTATAACATGTAGATGTGCAACTCCTGTTTTGGTTCCAATCGGCCGCACCAAAAATCCACTCTGTTACTCGTCTCAGTGACCTCACTTTCTTTATTCTTATATGTGTTTGTAAATTGTGCATTTTCAGTCTAAAGGCGCTTTGTCCCTGAAGGACTATTGTTTTCGTTTTGCGATTTTGCTTTGATTCACAATAAATGTCCGATTAAATTTTCAAATTGTTGCCACCAAATGTTATTGCCCTGTATTATATTTAAAGAAATGAAATAATGAAGAATCTGCATAAATGTATTTATATTTTTCCAAATGTGATAAAACAACGGTCCTAGAGCCATCCAATTCTGAATAACGTACGTTTCCACCCGAATATGTGCATCTGGAAGAACAAATTTGGAATTTGTTTTATCACTTATTTCATATTTCGTAAAACTTTAACGAATTTTTGATGAGCAAACTCAACGATTTATAACCGAGCAATGGCAACACTCTACGGGAGGGGGGAAACCTTTTTATCTCCAGCGCGCGGAACTGCGTATCGGAAATACTAAAGATATGCTAATTTTAAAATTATTTTGTGATATTGCTGTTGAACTGAATTTTATAATTTAAGTGCGAAGAACATGATATTTGATAAATAAAGATAACACATAAAACGTTAAAAAAACGCCCCTTTAGACGTAATTTAAAATATGAAACCTTTCAGATTTTTTTGTTTGTTTGTTTTTAAAATTATTGAATTATGTTGTTCTTATCTTCCGGTTAAGGTTTTTATGCCTTTAGTTAACCTACATGTTATAATTGAAGAATTATCAACAACTTAAAACTTGTTTAAGTGCTGCTAAGTCTAATTATTTTTACCATAGCAGCCATATTTATTTAGATTTGAAACTTAGCAGAATAGTGGATTTGTTGCCAATCTAGAGAAACTAAGCTCCACAACAACAAAGATAACGCTGCCTTTTATTATTGCGAATTAAAATTATGCTTAATCAGTTCTGGAATTAATTCGAGGAAATAAGTGTTTAAGAATTACTTTGTGATTTTAAATTAGATATTTTGAGTTTTATGTATTTTTGCCGTGTCGCGAAATGAGATCTGAATTTGTTTTTGTTTATTTGTTTGTTTTGTTTTGTTCGTTTCATTTCTTTTATATATTGTTGCAGATTTCTCATAGCATTTGAATAGAACATGTGGCAACGATTAGATGATTCTTCAGATGACATACATAATTTTTCTGCATTCTGAGTTATAAAATGAATGAGATGTAACACTCTTATGTGAACGTAGCGCTATGGTAAACAAATATAGTGAATTTTAAAGAGTGCATTTTTTCTATTGTGGTTTATGCGTTTATTGACGAAGTAGATTTAATTCAATCCAATACGTGTAAATGAAATGCAAAATGCATACAATTTAATATTCCGTACAAGGAAGTCATGTGGTGTACACGTCAGGTATTTTAATTTTAATATTAATATGGAATTTATTGACTGCGTATAACCCTTAAGTACTTTTAAAACAACCCATAGATCATGAAGGAAGTTTTAAATATCACAATATAAATCAAATGCTTGTTTTGAATTACGAGATGGTTTTAAAGACTCTGAAGAAGAATTATTCACACCTCTAAGCAATTTGGAGCATGCTATGAACACCTGAAGCATGAGCTATTGATAATGTATGTAATAGTGATCAAGAAATCATAAACTAGAAAAGTCAGAGTTTATACAGCAATTAAATTGCACATATTTGAACTGCTGTTTAAGTTCTAGGTCTGTAGTAAATTCATATCCAAAGAATGTAGAAAAAAAATTCTTTATAATTTTTTAATCTCATTTAGATATCTTTTAAATGTCCTTTGAGCATAAAGTATCTTATTTAGAAGGTTTGAAATTTAACTATCCAAACTACTGTAATTCGGCTGCTGTATTTAGCAATTTATATTATTGCGCAGTTGGGAGTTTCTAGAATTCGAGTTGTATAAAATACGTAAAACCTAATTATAAACCTAATTTTGTTTTAATGTGAAAGTGATTTAATTCCATTCACATAACTTAATGTATGCTCAAAGAAATCCGAGTAAACAGTATTCACCCAGAGTGCGTTAATGCTTGAAAAATATGAGCAGAGGGTCAGATTAAGACAAGTTTACTTTTACATACAGTTTCAGAACGCCGCCTTCGCAGCATAAAATGTCAAAGACATGAAATTTGGTACGTAAGAAATATAATGAGAAAAACTTTGAATTAACTCTATGGTTGAAAAATAAAAACGCAATTGTATTTCGGAAAACAGTAGCAAAATTCGCCAAACAGTCGTGGAATAAATCGTGAAACTTAGCTAAATTTTCATGGCTTAGAATTTTTACTAATGTCCTGCTAGCCGTTCAGATTGCTATACCATGAAAGAAAGCAGTTATCAGGATCATAATTGTTTTTTTACAAGTATATAACGGAGGGATATTCCAGATTTCCTTGCTTGGGAAAAAAGCAATTATTATAAGGCTTTGGTGTGGAACGAACAGATTTTGGTTATCAATTCTTGTGACTTCGATTCAGAGTTCATTTGTCGAACAAGATATCGGTGTTGTCGTGCCAGTCTATTTGCATTCGTTGATCAGATGTTTTTACACGCCTTTAAAATTGCTATACCAGAAAAAGAAGTAGAAAGTACAATCTTATTTTTTTTTATTTATACAGTATAATGGAAAAAATATAACTAAAATGTCAGGTGCTTTGACGTACACAGCGTTCAGAATTCGGTACGTAGAGCCGTCACCTCTGCTCGCAACAACGGCTTTAATCCTACTCGGCATCAAGGTGGACTGAGTTTGAACGACAGATATAGGTGCTTCAGTCCTTGTGGCTCCAGTTTCTCTGCCAGAGTTCATTAATCGTATTGCTGGCAGGTGTTGGCGTGTCAGTCTTTCGACAACTCGTAACCAGATGACATGCCAGAAGTGTAACGGCAGCTGTCCACATTAGCGGCTGTGCGAACAAGAAGTGATAGAGCTATGTACCTTATGACGTATGATTATGCCAGATGCTTGGCCTGTACAGCGATAACAAATGCAAGCTGCCAACGCTTGTTCTTCTCTGTGCCTCCACTACAAGGTTACGTACATCATGTTGCTATATAAAGAACTAGGATTCGTCTAAAAAGGCAACGTGGTGCCACTCTTGTGTTTAGTATCGCTCGTCGCAACACTGTAGGCCTGCTTGTCTTTCTTGCAGCATCTAGGGAAGCCGCAACAATGGCTGTTGTGATGACGCTCCGTCGTGTTACACGTCGTTGCACTGTTCTTGTGGACACTTATCGTCCAGCACACGAAATCAAGTTCTTGATTCAAGGTACATGGCGTTGCTGTATGCAAGGCCGAGAAGACAGCATGTCTGTCTACTCGAGTGTTAGTGGCCCGGGACAACAGAGATCCTACACGCCTTTCAGTATGGCCCTTCGATTCCATATTCGCCGGACTATCCTTGGATTTCGACAAAATACGAACAGTAATGTCGCGGAATGATAAACCGCGACAATGTTGCCGTGGTTGAATTCTAACACGTGCTAGTAGGAGTTTCTCCATCTTATATGACGGCCTGCATGCAAACAAAAACCTTCCTTGAAAATCCCCCTGTAGGGTCTTTCCATTTATATACAAATTTCTTTCTGGAATAGGATGAATTTGTACACAATTTTTCGCATTAATTCTCGTGTTAGTGTTTAAATTATTTAAATACCCAAAAAATTAATAATTTAAATAGAAATTTTAAAAAAAATTATAGAAGAGGTCTGAAATTCGCGAATATACTCGACATTTGCGAAATCATAGAAAAACTCTCAAAATTCGAGAAATTTCGAGTCGCGATGGTTATTGATGTTAATATCACGTTAATCGGTAGAGTGAAATTATGTCATACCCAAACACATTTAAGGTCATTAATTTATCGTTATATCATAGACAGACGCATATAAGGTCATTAATTTATCCTTTGATAAACGCTGAGTTATCACATGTCAGTTTATATAAGCAACCAATTTCTTTTTTCTTTTGAAGATTGCAAAATCTTCGTCCTTGTTTTCATGTTAGAATAAAAATAAAAATTGCTGCATAATTAGACGTGCTTCCTAAAACTGTGATATATCTATGCGATAATCTTTCGGAAATGTGTCCCCTCTTTCTTGCGAATTTAGTAGATTTAAATTTCATTGCCAGATACACCGGAAATGATGCGTTTCGTTGCATTTTTTGCAATAATACTGTGCATTATTAAATAGTAATCATAAGCTTGAATAAATCATTTTTTGGAGTCTGGAAATTCCTTTGAAAATAGATCGACTTATGTCTTACGTGTATGCGAGTTATAAATATCATATATACCGTCATTGTATTCCTAAAAATGCCACGTTATACGAAGCAAAACGTTACCACAAAGCAAGCAAATTTATGATTTAAAGCCTAAACATTTCGCAATTTGCCATCATAACCATTAGAACCATACTTAGAAAATATCAATAATTGATTAAAGTGCTATATAAACTTCAATTCAATACTGCAAATTCTTCAGTAATACAACAATTCTATTTATTTTAAAATTAAAAATATACGCGAAAATAGTGAAATGAATGTGTTTACTTTCACGCCTCTCGTAATTAATTTACATCTATTCTTTGCTCTGCGTTGGCAACACGCTTTCGAGTTGTCGCCCATAGAATTCGGTCGCTAAAAATGCAGCTGACCCATAACTGTTTTAATACTTATTTTTAATTGGACTGTGTTATCGGATTATTATTAGATGTTTATTTAGGGATATTTAATTATCATATGTTTACGGTTTGATTTATATAAACTAGGGAGCAACTGAATTTATTAAAGAAATCGAAACGACATTCTATTTAGGCGCCATTTGATTAACGGCTAGTAAGCAGAATGCAAGTATCTGTTTTTCTAATGCAACTAAAAAATTAGTTTATAGCAAGTGCTTCTTGTAAATTATGTCCCTTCATTACGATCAATAAATTCCTGTATAAATCGTTCATCAAATGTTGATTAAGGAAACCAAATGCAGGTGAAGAGGTTAACTTGTTAATGCAGCTCTGCGAAAGTGCGTTTGATAGGTTTTTAAACGGAAAAGTTTTTAAAATTTCGAGCAGATATTTTTCGTATTTTTGTAGGGACCGACTGCTCTAATTTAATTTTAAAAAGTAATTTTCCTTGAAGTAAAGACAATCCTGATCGACTGTCTTTTATTACTTAAAAAAATTGTTCAGTTTGTATTTAGGTTTTAACAATGTTCCTAATATTGATATTGTTAGGAAATGCCCAGCTGCGGTAAGATATAAGCTTCCTTACAAAGCGAGTTTAGGGTTGCCAGATATGGCGCGAAATCGCCCATTTGTCGACAAAATCGACGGTATGCCATAGACGGATGGAGAACATTCTAGAACGAATTCTTATTGTTTTGACCCAGAATGTTCTCGAAGGCAGGCTATATTCTATATAAACCCTTGCCTGTACGCGGAGTAGCGGTTTAGTGTCAAGTGAATCGCGAGTTAGTGCATCGTTTAGCCTATCGAGTGTATCATCGAATGCATCGTGAGTTGCAGCGTGGAGAGTCTCGAGTGTACGTTGAGTTCCGAGAACGACCGAACCGAGTCGGGAGATATACTCTAGTGCTTTGCCGTGAAGCTATCTTCACCGTTATAGCCTGATAGCCTTGAAGGCTGTGTTGCTGATTGTTTCAGCGTGTTTTTCGTAGTTTTTCGATGATTGCAAACGTGATTTTGGAACTGCCCTGATTAATACTAGTTAAATAAATAAGGTTTTGATTCTTCATCAAGTATTATCATCAATCTCTCCAAATCCATGAACCCGTAAATACGCAACAACATGTTTTGCAAATAGAGAAATGCGGAACTTTTTACATCTTGGAACAAAAAATTCTAATTAATTCTTGCTATATTTTTAAAAGGTATTCTTTTGATCTTGCTGCAGCAAAAAACAAAATCAGTCTTCATTTGGGGGGCGATTGACATATGCTTCTCTTGCACAAGCTGCAAAGAATTCCTTTTCTGCTTCATGAAAAAGCGAGGCATATGGCAGTCGTTCTTGAAAGTGGTATAGTTTATATAAAATCACCACCAGTTTATTTTTTCCGCAGATTTTATGTCAATGCATTATTTTAGAAATGCAGCTTATATTTTTAATTAAATTGTCGTGAAGCTAAGCTTTCCTATACATCCTACGTTTTTAACCTGTGTTTTAAAGCGTTGAATATATTTTCCTGGGGGGGGAGGAGAGAATAACGTCGTTAAAATATTTATTACACTGTTTATTTTGATGCTTTTACGTGATAGTTCTGCTGCAAAAAGAAAAGAACATATTATCAAACGCAAGGAAAACATTTTATTTACTTTCATGATCACATTTCAGTGAATATATACCATCTTGATTCTCCGTCAGAATCATGAGATTTCATGGTTTTATCTCTTTACATAGCATTTTTCTGTTGTAAATATTTGATAAAAAATTAAATTTCTTGATTTTAGTTGTTTCAACTATATATATATATATATATATACACACACACAAAGACAAATAGAATAGCAGTAAAAGTTTCTTATGCGGAATTAACTTCGCGACAAATGTTTGCGCTACTTGTTAAATGCTTTATGTAAGGGAAAATATTCATATTATGGCATTCTTAAATTTTAGAAATAAGTTTTGTAAAAACTACGAAATTTATCTTTGATATGGTTTATTTCTCTAGCTATATTTAACAAAATTTTATACTCGTTATAAGAAATAAAACATAAGTTAATACCACTATCCGAATATTCGAAAAATCAGGATAATAAGGGAGCCTTTTTTATGTCAGAATATATCTTAAAAGGAATTCTTCCAATTTTTTACCTTTTACATTACGTCTATCACGGCATTGTAATCCCGTTTAGTTTTACCATTCGAAGGGGCGTAAGATATTTAATTTGCTTTTAAACTTATAACCGAAGTCGCTTAAAATATGAAGTGTTTTAAAAGCAAATAGATCTAAATAATTTATATATTTTTGTTTTCTAATTATGTATCTAACTGACAGAAATTATAATATAGCCAACTGATAATTCTTGTAGTTATTTGAATCATTATTGGAATTAATAAAAGGTATTTTAATAACATTTATTACATATCTCGGTACAAAATAACTATTTTATTTATTTATCTAAACCTTAAAATTAGATGCGTTATTTTTATTTTTAGTCCAAAGGGTCAGTTTGCCCAGAAGGACTATTAATTTTGTTTTGGTATTTTGCGTTGATTCACTATAAATGTCCGTTAACTTTTCAAATCGCTGCCACCAAATATTACAGCCCTGTATTATATTTAAAGAAATTAAAGCATGAAGAATCTGCGTATTTGTATGTATTTCTCGAAATGTGATAAAGCAACGGTACCTAGAGCCATCAAATTTTGAATAACGTACGTTTCCACCCAAGTGTGGGCATCTGGAAGCCCAACTTTGGAATTTGGAATTTGTTTTATTATCGATTTCATATTTTTTAAAACTTTAACGAATTTTTGATTAACAAATGAACGATTTAAAAGATAGCAATGGCAACACTGTAGGGGAAGGAAAAAAATTTTTTTTTTATCTCCAGCGCGCGAGACTGTGTATCGGAAATTCTAAAGATTATGCTGATTTTAAAATTATTTTGCGATACTGCTGTTGAACTGAATTTTATAGTTTAAGTGCGAAGAACACGATATTTAATAAAGGTTGTAGAGACATTAGGTTAATTACAAGCAGGAGACATGAAAAATGAGCAACGCCTTCGCCGGGAATCGAACCACGGACCTCTCGGTTACGCGTTGAGCATGCAGACCACTACACCACGAAGGCATGCGAAGAAGGCGGAAGAAATACCTTATATGGTAACACACAAAATGTTTAAAAAAAACGCCCCTTTCGACACAATTTAATTTACTTTGGACGCAGTTGAAACCTTTCCGATTTTTTTTATTATTATTTTAATCTTATTTATTTATTTATATTTTTTACTGTTCTAAAATTAAATATGGAAATAATTTTTATTTCCCTAAAACAGAATTTATAAGCTGTAGAAAAGCTTAAGTTTTGTGGAAGCACAAAACGTGAAAAGCCAGGTATGACCTCGTCGAGATTTGAATCGCGGATCTTCAACTTGCTACTTGGGCGTACTAACCACTTACATCGTGAAAGCACACACAGGGCGAAGCGATGCTTCCTATCATTCTGTCCTGTTTTAAGGACGACTCGAAAGATGCATAAGCCTCAGTCGATCAAACCGATGTTGAGACGAATTATTGTCCCCTTTACTTTAGATAAGAGTACCACTGTACAGACTATTAAGTGTTATAGGAGCAGGACACATGAAAAGTCAAGGTGTCCTGGCAGAATTCGCACCACAAATCTTCCGCTTCTCAACTAAACTGCTAATCTCTACACCACACCTTAATGAGGGAAAATAGAATAATTATTTGCTTCAGCTACAATTAAACTGGAGTATTTTATTTTAATTGAAATAAGAAATAAGATAGTAAAGTTACACACAAAGCACTGTATTTAGAAGCTGTATACAATGCTCTTAATTCTGTTCATAAATATTTATATATTTATAGGTTACATATTCCCGAACATAAAACAATTCACATGTCGTGTACATTCCTCGAAATTAATTTAATAACGTCTTATACATTCCTCGAAATTAATTTAATAACGTCTTAAAAATGTATGCATCGCTTTGTATTATAGCAGTTCTGTACTCCCTATTTAAATCAACAAAAACATGAAAATGTTTCTATAATCTTAAATTATTTTTTGTATAAAGAAGAAAGACGATGTGTGCAAGTGAAGTTTCCATTTACTACGATTCAGATAATTAAATGTAGTTGCATAAGATTTGGTTTGGTGTATTCGATTATGGCAAAGTACACAAGAGCTATCTGCTTAAAGAGGAGATGCCTTCGTGGACGACTTTCTAAGGGAAACTGGTTGGTGTACATGTTACACATGGGTAAAACCAGGAAAGCGCCCATGCAACCAGCCCATTCGCGGGATTCCAACCTCGAACCGAACTACCAGTGTTCAAAGGCTTTGCCACTGGGCCACTGGTAGGCCGCAGTTACATAAGGAAAACTATATTTATGAACATAATGTTGGTGCTTTGGACCTCAATATTAAAATTGCCAAACACTATTCTAAATCTAGGTTAATTTAAATTTAAAGAAAATCAGCTTATTTTTGTAAAATTTAAGGGTTTAAAAAACGTTTCCTTTTTGCCCCTTCCTGCCTAGGATTCGAATAGCACTAAATTTTTTAATTGCTTTTCCCATTCTTTTGCCCTTTTCTTCCTTCTTCCCTTAAATATTAATAAAGGAAGGATCGGGAAGAAGCCAAGAACAAATAACTTCACCACTTTTTTGGAAAAGAAAATATGGATTTAAAATTAGAAGGTGCCAAAATTAGAACGTTTGTTAAAAATACTATGCAGAGAACTTAATATTATGCAGAAGTTAAAAATACTATGCAGAAATGAGAAACAAATGGTTCTTTTTTGTCAGAAAGAACTTCCGTAAGTCGATAACCGATTGACCCAAATTTTTAAGTTATCACAAATTCCGCGTGAAAGCACTATTTATACAACCCATGACTCTTGTTCCGACGCAATACAGCATGTTAGATCAGTGTTTCTCAAACAATACTGCTATATTGGGAAGGGGTATCTGAATACTTAGGGAAGCACTAGGAATGAAAGGCCGTTAAGTTCCAAAGTGTAAGAGCATTGACAGCAGTTTTATATTTTAATAAGATAATATATGACTTATTCAACATTTTAATACATTATATTCAGCGGCGTAAGGTCATCCTATTCAACCAGCTTTGCTTAGATTTTCCAACCTCGGCACTGCTGCTGAACAGAGTTGAGTTGAAGTAAAAAATAAATAAATAAATAAATAAAACTGATTAGTTAAACTAAAACATTATAAAATCATAACTCATGAAGTTTACTGTATTTTTCTCCCAAATTCTGTTGAAATTTATGCGTACTGTTTTCATGTCAACAATATGTTGTTGTGTGAGTACAGGTTCGTAATGGATTGAATGTACGCAGAACAAATAATAGCTTGATAAAATTTACTTTCCCCCAAAAAAACACTTTACAGTTCTGGAACTTTCCGGAAAAGTACTTATACAGCTCTTCTCAGTATAAAAGCACGGTCAGTAGTTACCACTTCAAACTACTAATGTTAGTAAACACAGCACAATTCAAAGCGCATCCAACGGAGCGAAGCTCCCACGATCTGTCAATACTCCAAAGCCAACACTGAATTAAAAACTGAGAAACCGATGCTCTGTCTGTCTTATATAGCTTTCTGTCAGCCGCCGAGAAATCTCTGGTATCTTCCATTTCTCGAAATTACTGGAAAGCATATACGGTTAAAGTTGCATATAAGGGCCGGATACGTTTACAGTTACATAATAGAAATTAATTGTAGTTATTGAATTGCAGTTTCAATAACAGTTATACAGGGAACAGGAGAAAAAAATGTCACATTTCTAGCCAAATTTGGTGACAAAAACAAGTCGCCAAAAACAGTCACCAGCTTGGTTATATCCCGCCAGTTTTAACAAGATAGCCATTTACCTCAATGTTAAATAGACTTACTCCTGTAATCTTATTTTTCCGGCACAACATTGTTCTCTTCAAACTTTTCATGTTACATTATGCAAAAGATGCAATTTCACATATATTTCAAACTAAAATTACTTACATATATACAAAATTCGTAACAATAAGAATTCCTTAAATGTGTTCATTTATGATTAGAAATTTCAAGTTCTGTAAATATTAACATCAAGTGGAATATTTTTTCAAATTAAAAGCGAAATCTCATATTGCCTTTCTAAATGATTACAAATACATTAGGTCGCTTAGACAGTGCTGTGGAATTTCTGATGTGAAATGACTTGCTTTCGTATGTGATGTCACATAAATGTAAGGAAAATTGTTGATTTATAATACAGTAACTTATATTAACTAATGTGATACTGTACCCGCCTTCTTGGCATGCTTTCGTGGTGTAATGGAGAGCATTGCTCATTTTTAATGACTACTGCTTCGAAATAACCAAATGACTCTACAGTGGCGTCCGAACTAAAAACAAAAGGTGATGGATGAAAATTCTCCAACACCAGGATTTGGAGATTGGAATCGTCCTTTAAAAGGGGGGGGGAATATATATAAAATATTTCTCCCGCCTTCATAGCATGCCTTCGTGGTGTAATGGTCAGTACATTCGGTTCCTATTCGTGAAATCCGAAGTTCGAGGGCATTACTCATTTTTCATGTCTCCTTCTTTCAAAAAATAACTAATGTTTCTACAATCTAAAAGAAAGATTCTGCCTCACTTATTGTCGAACTGATCCTGCCGTGTTGCATTTGAACGCATTTATTTATGAAATGTTGTATTTTTTGTACTGAAGAAGTCAAGATAAATTTAAGATGTTATATGAGGAAAGCTGATTGCTGTAACACAAACGTAAAAAAATGTGCAACACAATATTAGTTGGAAGATGGACACAAAAGTAAAAACTTTAAACATGCTCTTGCAAATGTACTGGCAGCTTTCAGTGACATTTAAGAATCCTGATATGCTTGGACTAGGAACCCAACCGTCAAATGAAACTCCAGTCATTGCTAAAGCCAATTAAAATCTTTGCAAATGAAAAGCGACCGGCGAAACCTCATCATTACATTACGGGCATTAAAAAAAAAAAAAAAAAACCCGGACGGTAGCGACATAAACACCCCCTTCCCTTTAGGAATACGACTGAGTTACTCGTTGACCCTCAACAGTGTCACGTGCTTCAACATCCCTTTTTGCGTAGCTACTAGACCTCTGCTGAGTTTCAGAACAGACCATTTTTTAAATGCCTTGATTCCCTTGCCACAACCACTTCCTCCCAGTTTTTTCGATTAATTTATGGCCACACTATCTATCTAAATATCATGACGAGTCGCATCTGGATGGTATATTAAATGAGATGAAATACAGTTTTTTAAATCGAAATGCCGTAGCTTTTTTTTTCCACCTCTAAGAGTCGTTAAATGCACGGATACGATTACTGTCAAAACGAGATATAATTTGGAACTTAAACCCAAAGATAGAGACCTCTTTTTTTTATTAGAAAAAATAGTGTAATAAATATAGAAGAGCTATTTTAAGATGTTAATTTTTATTGTTGGTTTATCAAGGCGCTTTCTAATCACGCTTTTACCTATGAATAACACAGGAAAATGTATACAGCATTTTTTTCGATGCACGTTTTCATCTGTTAAACAGCGAATTATCCTCCCATAATTGTATTATTCTCTATTATTCGCAAAATTAATGCGGGACAATGTTGTTCGAGAGTAGGGAAGAGCTCAAATGTTTGTTAGCCTTTGGCAGCATTAATGATAAACTTGCAAATAAAAAACAACTAATAATTCAAATTACATATTTAAACATTCTATAACTTAATTTAGTATTTCTATAACTTACCGAATGCTTTGAAAAAAAAGGGATTGAAGCAAATTTATTATTACTTAAACAGCTTCAAAAACTTGGATTATCTTATAAAAATATTCTCTCTCCTTAGCCAGTTCTTGTATTTTACCGTTCAGTTAATCAAGTAAACAAAAAAGATATTATTTTGCAATCGAAAGATATGTTTTTCAGAATAGTATATGTTTTAAAAAATTTTCAGTTTATTTTATTTTTTTTATTTGAAAAAATTTTTTCGTGGAATATTTAAATTACATATTTGAATTCATGAATTTCAATTTAGTTTTCTTTGATTCCAGCATTCATTAAGCACTAATATCAGATAAGATTAAGCAAATCCAGTAAACCTTTTTAAATGTTGGTGTTGTACGCTGTATGTGGTTATTGTGTACATACAATGTTGATGTGGTACATAATTCTCCAAAACCTTTGAAGATCATTTCGCATGCGCTTATATTCAATAAATAGGTAAAGTAAAAAGTTACTAAATTATTGTATTAGATTTGTTTTTAATGTTTCTTGGTTTATCCTTATTACCTCCTTGTACGAAGTAAAAGAAGTATTGTAATGGTGAAAAATTTCATATTTGAACGAAAATATCCATTTTGACCGCTCTTGAATCCCTTTGAGCGATGTTTTTGCGTAACATCTCTACGTAAGAACATAATAAAAACTCTTTTTCCTAAAACGGATTGTAAAATGGATTTAAAATAGATTCAGAGAATATTTTTTCTTGACGTCTGTACCTACGTATGTATGTATCTCTCGTAACTCAAAAACGTGTAGCCTCAGAACGTTTAAATTTTGTACCTGGGACTGCTATAACATATAATTGTGCACCTCCCTTTTTGGTTGCAATCGGTCGCACCAAAAGTATATATATATATATGTACCCGTCCCGATGAGTTCAGTTTTTTTATTCTCATATATTGGTAAATTGTGCATTTTTTTTTGCTTTAAAAGTGATTGAATTATATTTTTTTGATGTTACCGTTAAGGTTTTTATGCTTTTAGTTAATCTGCATGCAATAGCTGTAGAATTATCAACAATTTAAAAGTTGTTCATGTGCTACTAAATCTAACGAAGCAACCATTTGTTTACATTTGAAAATCTTAGTAGAATAGTGAATTAAGTCAGTTTATGCACCAACTTTCAGTATCTTTTTTCCGAGTGGAACCAAAAGTAAACTTTCAGTTTTGTGCACGGTAAAATCAGCCTTTTTACCCGCTGGCAAAATTGCTCGTTTCTGCGTAGAAACTTTAATTTTAATTGTACTTTTTTAAACTCTCTTAACTGTATTTTGTGTTTTATGAGTTTTTTATTGATTTATTTATTTTACAATTTAAATGAAGATGTTTTGGGCTTTTATGTATTTTTGCCTTGCCGCGAGGTGAGAACTGAATTAATTGAATGAGAAATATATCTCTAATGAAATTCGAGGAAATATGTTTAAATAAAATACGCAAAAAATGTGTATAAGTTAATAGGCCGCACAAGAATATCCTGTGACGTTCACACCAGATTTTTTTAACATGTTTATTTGTAGAAAAATGTTAATGACAGACGTAATTTTATAAAAAGGAACAAAATCTGTTAATAAGAATAATTTCTCATAATAGGGTATGTCTGGTCACTTAACTATAATATAAATTAGCAGTAATGAAAGTAGAAATTTGGCACAATTGAAGCCTTAATAATTTTAAAGAGCAATATCAAGGCTTTATGTGGGATAAATCCTGTCCAATAATTAGCATAATAAATTTAGGTGAAATAAAGAGAAAAATTTGGGAGTGTGGGGGGAGGTGATATATCGCAATGCATTGAAGAATTCTGTGGAAAATTAGCAACTTGATACAAGCGGTTAACAATTTCGCTGCCGAGAATTTATACTAATATTTTTCCTTCTCCCCGGAACAAGTCTGCACATGCGAAGCAAATTCACAAATACGTAGTATGTAGTTTTAAATAAGTATTAAAATTATGTATACTTTTAACTGAAGCTTACTTCTATAATTGATACAGTCAATGCCATTAATATGAATTCAAGCTTTTCATTTAAGTATTCAGTAATGAGTAACTTTAATAGTCAAATACTTCCATCTGTTTTAATTTAATAATAATACTTAAGTAATCAAGATTTCATTTAAATAATCTTAAAATGAGACTGGGGATATTTTTTTTTACATTATATTTTATACATGGAGATTTTTTTCATTACGTATCCACACCTTTGAAAAAGGCGGATCGTTACACATCGAAGCTACCTGTCGATAAGAGCAGATAATAAAATACTATGTAATGTAATTATAAGAAATTATTTTTTCTCGTGTATCATTACGTCTGGCAAAAACTGACGTTTGACTCACGGTTAAAATTCCTGCGTGAAATTACAACTGATGTCGAACGATACATACATAGTCGACGTTAGAAGCCACCGTACCGGAGGTAGAATTCAGATGCAGCAGCATTTGGGTAACTTCGCGTGGCAGAATTTAGAAGCGATAGAGATTGCACCGGGCAACAAAAAGCGTAGTGCAAGCCCTGGTTACATTAACGAAATACTGATGGAGATAAATACGTTTAATACGGTGTTGTTTAAATTCGATAGAACATTGCCAACATTACATAAAATTATCATAAAATATGCTGTATACTGCACATTAACAGTGCACATTTGAAAGGAAGGTATTCTGTCATTTTAGCATAGTCTTCAAGATATGATACAACAATGAAAAAGATTGCTCTACCTATTCCGTACAGTATTAAGGACTGGTAGAGAAGTTTTAAAAAACGCTTTTTTCATCAATATCGCAAAAGTTCTGTAAAAGGAAAATATTTTGCATAAAAAATTGCAAAGCACCATAAAAACAGCATAAACAACAGCGACACATGTCATAATTTTGTGTGCATATTTTCGCTAATATTCGGAAGTATTGACGGAAAACAGAATTTAATACGTTTAGGCTGCCGTCTTAAATTTATTTCCTCAATTTAAATTGGAGATTTTTTAAAATTTATTTCATTAATATTGGAAATTCATTTAGGGCTGTTGTAAAGTGTCTCATGTAAATGGATAGAAGCCCACTGAATCAGAGTATAGAGACAGACTGTGTATTTATATAGAAAGGGTGGCATTTCTTTTTCGAGGTGCATATTTATTTATTCATTTTTATCGTATAACTTCAACGTCGGCTTCATTACATATATGTACAAAAGACACAGACATGATCTCTTAAATTTGCATTATTAAGAGTCTGATTTGCTACGGTTTTTTTCTCATATTTTGCTAAAATTGCAGGGTTAGAGCGTCAAATTACTGTAAAATAGTAACATTTATAGACTTCTTTAACTGTGGTGAGTCAAATGAGTACCTTGTTAGTAATATATGCAATTAAATCGAGACCTATCAATGGTTCGATTTCCTGCAAAACGGCTGATTTTGGTTGAAATTTTCGTGGTTTCTCCACGTGTAACATGAATGGCAAAGAAATGGAAGTTTTCCTGAAAGAATCTTGCACGAAGGCATCACTTAAACAGTTCAATATTGCAAGCTTTGCGTTCAGACAACCAGCATTTATATCGACAAAGTTTTAATCAACTCTTCATGCGCATGAAGATTTAATAGACGTTATTTTAAAATATACTTTTTTTTTTAATTCTTATAGCTGAATAGAGAAACATTCAATCGAAATATCGAAGAATATCAGAGACTGAATTATTCAGACGTTTCTCTAAATTTTCATTGTTGCCAAATGTATTTGTAAATTCTCTCAGTAATAATTCTATTTTTTTTTCCTTTCTAGAGCCCATCATCTTACAAACAAGCAATTATCCTGCCAATACAACTGCGAGTAACCAGCACAACGTGGGTCAACAGTCGAATGAAACTCAAAGCAATCGTGTGCTCACAACTTCTGCCACCAGCACCAACATCAAATCCGAAACCACCACTGCCGTCACGCAATCCCAGCCGGCCCGTCAGCGCACCCGGAGGAAACCGCGTGTACTCTTTTCACAAGCTCAGGTATACGAACTAGAGAGGCGATTCAAACAACAACGGTATCTATCAGCCCCAGAGAGAGAACAGTTGGCGAATGTTCTTAAATTAACTTCAACCCAAGTCAAGATCTGGTTTCAGAATCGGAGATATAAATCTAAAAGACAACGCCAAGACAAAACACTGGAGCTAACTGCTGCCAATCTTCACCAAGCACGGAGAGTAGCTGTGCCTGTGCTAGTTCGAGATGGCAAACCGTGCCCTGCATACTCAGCAGTACCAACCGGTGGAACACCTGGTTACTATTCCTCTCCTACAGCTGCATCTGTAGCTACCACTGTATCCTCATACCCGACATCCGTTGGACCTTATACGCATTCACAAATGAATAACATGCAGCAGACAGGATCGAACGCTCCTGTCACAAATGGCGGAAGTGTTTATAGCAATCTTCAACAAATGCATTCGTCACCTGGACTTTCAGGATGGTAAATACCAAATACCAAACTAAGTTCAAAACTAATATCTACATTGCAGAATCAGTCATCAGGACGAGCGAAATAGTTCATTGATGAAAGTCTGATTATTTACAAGCAATAGAAAGTAGTAAATTTCACTGAATTCTTTGCCAGGTATCCATTTTCTTTAGCTGAATTGCGTAGCATTTACTACTTTTATGAATCCTACGTATTTCTTATGTATGTTTGTATGATTTCTACTCAGGTGTTTTCAGAGGACTTTTTTGAATAGTACAAGTGTTTAAGATCTGTTTAGCGCACATAAAAAATTACTGGTAGACAAATACATATGTATCTACACCGTGGATAAGTCATTCAAACTGTTTCACTTCAGTTTCAGTAGTGCTGGTCACATGTAAATGTGTGAATTTCATCATTAGTCGGTATTCATCATTTTGAAGACAGATTTATGATTTACAGATTACAGTTTTTGTAATGTATAGTACCGTTTAGTGCGTGTAAAGAAGTGCTCTTGCGTATAGAACAGTGATAAAAGCAGTACCAGTATCTGTTGAGTTCTAAGTGTGATCAAAGAAAGAAGAGGAACAAGCTTCTTGTGCAATGCCTTATTCTAGAAATGAAATTACATTACAAAGGATTGTTAGATCTATTGTGAAAATTGTTTACTCTCAAAACTGCTGCATACTTTTTATTCCAAAAGAAAACTGTGTAAAGGTGATGAACTTATTTATCAGGCGTCTATCATTTACCAAAAATGTACGAATTTTACAGCAGTTTCAGTTGATTATATTAAAGAATGTAATTTACTTATATTCGTCAAGAATTTAGTACTAACTAATTTAACATAAATATTTAATAGCAAGAGTTATTATTTTTAATAACTTTGTAATTAAATTTTACAGATTGTACCTATTTTATCTTTCGGCAACATCGAGCAGGAAGTATGTGAACTCATTTTTTAAGTTATTATTTAATATAATGTGTATTGTTGCTAACCAAAGATATTTAAAATTAATTTTAAGTAAAATTTTATTTTACTACTTCGATTCAGTTCTTTTGCCAAAGATTTTTATTTTTATTCATTGTATATATTAATTGATAAAACCTGAAAAAAGATTTATAAAATAATTTTTCATATATGTATTATATTTATTTCTCTCCTTAAAATGTATTTATAATAGAGTATTGGCGAACCTTTCAATCATATCTTGCCAAAATTATGGAAAGTGGCTAAACATAAATCTGGTGCCTGTTGCCTCTCTTTCCTGTCAAGAACAAAAGGGAAACAATTTTCACACACATATATATATATTTGTATAAATACAGTTCCATTTTCTGTGCTGTTATGCATGAGTGGGGTATTGCCAGATGCAAGTGAAATACTAAATCATATGTATAATAATAATAATAATGAGAAAATAGATTTATTGTTAAAACTGTTTCATTATGAAGAACGTTTTCATACAAAACAATCATTTAAAAGCAGCTATTATTGAGAAGCAGAAAGAAAGGTAATAAATGAGAAATCAGCAATTTGTAATAGAGAAACCAATATCCACAATGATAATTGGATTTAAAAATATTCTGTTTTAAAAGTAATCTTGAATTGATTATATTGTAATTGTTTAATTTAGGTAAATTACGTAAGGGCTATCTGCCTAGTTTTGATCTACATAGGTTAGCCGTAGGAGGGTTTGATATCCCTTTCCCTTTGCCATCAAACTCTGCGGAGGTGCTTTGTACGTCAACAGATTTTTAAATGCACCCATTCCGAAAAAATATTGAACGCAAAAACATCATCCTAATCTGAAATTCAAACTTGGACTCAACGGCGATGCAATCAGCCTTCGCTAAATATATTTGGGTGGCTATTTTTCAGTGGGGGGGGGGGGGCGAAAACGAAAAACATTAAATTTGATTCAGTACATACCAGTTAATGACTTTATTTCTCGTCGAGTATCAATAGATTAAAACTATAAATATTTTAGTATCCGCCATAAACATGGCGGCTGAAAAACGTCGCAGAGAAAACAATTCAAGAGGAAAACATCACACAAATATTGTGGGAGTACTTTAGAGGTTGCTTGAAGGCGGAAGAGACGATGCAATAGAAGATGGCGGCAACCTCAGGATAATAATAATGAGAAAACATCGCAGCTTTAAAACTTAACTATAAAATAAAGCAGTAATAAATAAAGCACTTACAAATTATTGCATGATGCTAACATCGTGGACACGCGTTTCTAGATTTTAAAAGTTTTAAATGCATCTTCGCATTTAATACGATTTGCGAACGCAAGAAGAAATGTGGAGTATTTTTAACTTCTATAGTTTCTTATTTTAAATAAACTAGTCAAATTTTTCTGAAAAAAAAAAAAAAAAAAAAAAAAAAAAAAAAAAAAAAAAAAAAAAAAAAAAAACAAGAAGCAAACTTAAGTAAGCATTCGAAATCTGAAAATATGTAGAATTTGAAGCAGCAACATATAAGTCGTTAATAGAATTTTAAACGTATGTAATTAAAATTTATTTAGTTAATCTCTTTTATTGCATTATTACCTTTCATGAAAAATATAGTTTAAAAAAGATCAGAAAAAGGAAACTAAGTAACTAACTGCGTGATGTTATCTATATTAAATTGCTAAATGAATTATCAAATCGTTACGATCATATGATGATTTATAGGTACTTAATTTTTAACTGCGATATTTTACACGACGGTGTTTAAAACTCTCAAGTTTTTGAACACGTTTACTGTGATGTTAAGTAAATAAATTCAATAAATCATCCAAGGGAACGAACTGGAAATATACTCAAATGGCAGTAGAGAAAGTAGTGCTTATCATAAACGCTAGCGTGTAACGTGTAACTCCCACGTCATTTGATTCGCCATCACTGTCATAGTGAATAAATTTTAGGCCGCCCAACCGGTATAATAGTTAGTGACTGTGATTGTCGTGCCGAAGGGAACGGGTTGGAATCCTGGAGGAGGCATGAATGTTTGTAAGTGTATAGTGTCTGTGCGGCATGGAGGCACTCAAAATATGCAGCGAACCAAAAGTCCTCTCAAGAGGTTGATGGTAGAGGAAAGTGAATGGAGATCCCCGGGGTGCTTTCCATCAAAATTAGGGGCGGAATTGAGTAAAGTCGCACTGTCACCTGTATGGTACTCACGGCTCTTACCAACGCCATGCCATGATAAATTTCGTGGGCTTGTTCTGATGTTACTGTCAGACAAGTGAGATAGTCACAACAACGAATTTCACGTTCAACTAACAAATCATGCCTTTTGTTCGAAACAGAGGATAACAAATTTTCAAGATTGCATTTGGAATCGCTCTAATTGCAATAAACACATTTACAGTCTAAAACTGTTTATACTTTTGAAGTAAGGTATTAGTGTGAAATAATTGGAAGTTATTTTATATTAAAAATTTTTCAAATCCTGTGTTTCCTTGTGTGAAATTTACTTATCGAAGAAATCTTACTACTAGATGTCACTTTTCTAAATACAAAAAGAAAATGTTTATGATCTCGAAGATCAAATTGTAGATAATGAAAGATAGCTCAAGGTATTATTCTAAGTAGTGATGTGAATTTATATGCTTACTATTCAAATATTGTAGAATCCTGGATTTCTTTCATAAATATATGTGCAATGTTTATGTGTTAATACAAGCCAGTAGCTGTGCTACAGTTTGGTTTGTTGAAAGTTCTTGTTTGCAATATTTTTGTTTTTCTTTTTTTAGGTATAAATAAAAAAGTTAGAAAAATCTCATTTTTTATTTGTTTAAGAGTTTTCAATTTGAAAATTTATACAAAATGCATTAAATTAATACACTAAACACTACAGCAAAAAATTTGCTTCTTTTATCAGGGAAAAGTGATTTTACTGAATCATTTGGAGATTATCCTGTGCTTCTTGTATTTTTCCTTGTAGTTTTTACCTTAATGAATTTTAGCATTCTCAATTCAAAATTTAAAAAAAAGGAAAAAGAAAAGAAAAATCTGAGAGGTTTCAGATTTTAAATTATGTCCTAAGGGGCGTTCTTTAACATTTTGTGTGTTACCTTTATTTATTAAAAATCATGTTCTTCGCACTTAAACCAAAAAATTCAGTTCAAGGGCAATATCGCAAAATAATTTTAAAATGAGTATATCTTTAGATACACAGTCTAGCGCGCTGGAGATAATTTTTTTTTTCTGTACAACGTTGCCATTGCTCGCTTTGAAATCCCTGAGTTTGTTAATCAAAAATTCGTTAAAGTTTTACAAAATATGAAATCGATAATAAAACAATTTCCAAGTTTCAAATTTGGGCTTCCAGATGTTAATATTGGGGCAGAAACGTTCAATATGCAAAATTGGATGGTTCTAGATCCGTAGTTTTATCACAATACGAGAAACGTATATACATTTATGCAGATTCTTCAATGTTTAATTTCTTTAAATATAATACAGGGTGATAATATTTAGTAGCAACAATTTGAAAAGTGAAATAACGCTTTTAGTGAATCAATGCTAAATGCCAAAACGAAATTAATAGTCCATCTGGGCAAATTGGCTCTTTGGACTGAAAATCGTACAACTTGACAACTGTTTAAATGTTTGTTCAGAAAATTATCGTGAATGTGCTAATATTTTCTCAAGAAACAGTAAGTAACCGTGGTGTCTAGGGTCCGAATATTCATATTTGACAAATCTTTTATCGATTATTCAGTACTCGCTTATTTATTAGGTTAAATTAATTAAAACAAAACACATAAGGGGTACACAAGGGCTACGCCGCCCAACCGGTATAAGTGGTTAGCGTCGCGGACTGCCGTGCCGAAGGGCCCGGTTTCGAATTCCGGAGAAGGCATGGATGTCTGTAAATGTATAATGTCCGTGCGGGCATGGGTGCGAAGTATGCGGCGAGCCGAAAGTCAGAGATTGGTGGTAAGAGAAGAGGAGTGGAAGACCCTTACACCCATTCTCTCGGGCTGCTTTCCATCAAAAATTGGGATGAGGAACTAATCTAGATCGCACTTTCACCTGCAAGGTACTCAAGGCTGTTGCCAACGGCAGGCGTAAACTTGCGCTCCTTGCCACGAGGAATTTTTGTGGTCTTGGACTAAATATAGGTCAAACAAGTAAGCATTTGCAATAACAAGAATTTCACATACTACTTTAGGCATGGTTCATTGTGCAGTATGCCTGAGATGCTCTATGAAGAGCCGTTGTACGACGTCAACACCCACCCTCCCATGGCTTTCCGAACATTAAGACGCTCGTTTAGAAGAACAGAATTTGTTGTTATATTTCATTGCAACTTGAGTTTTATCAGTAACTTCATTTACACTGTGATGGGCTCGTTGCATGAGGTTACTCTCCTCATTATCTAGATTTTTCTGAAAATAGGACGTGTCATGTTTTGGAAGTTTTGGGTTTCATTTGCATGTTGCCTAATATTCCCCCCCCGTTTGTTTTGTTTTACACTGACTACCAATAAGTATTTGGACACCTGTGCTAGAAAAGAAAAACTAACTTTATTCAAAATCAATAGTTGGTAAAGCCTCCACGAGAGGTAATTACAGCGTGGACTCTCCGGAGCATACTTTCCACAGGTCTTTGTTTACAGCTAGTGGTATTTTCTTCCACTCGGCTTGGAGAAGACATAGAAGTTCCTTCACAGATTTTGCACGAGTAGTGCACCCCTGAATTAGTCGATGCAACTCGTCCCAGAGGTTCTCGATAGGGTTCAGGTCTGGACTCTGGGCAGGCCAGTTCATTCGATGAACTCCATTGGCACCATACCAAGCCTTGGTTAACGTCGAAACATGACAACTGGCATTGTCGTCCTGAAAGTAACAGGGGTCCAACCCGTAAAACTGCCACAATGTAGGAAGCACATTATCATCCAAAATAGTGCAGTAGGCATCGGAGTTGAGCTTACCATGAATGGGGACCAAGGATCTCAGCCCATACCAGAAGAAACACCCCCAGACCATAATTCCACCTCCGCCAAACTTGACTGTTGGCACAATGCATTCTGGCAGGAGACGTTCTCCAGGTAGACGCCAGACCCAGACCCTGCCATCCGAACGGTAAAGGGTGAACCTTGATTAATCACTCCAAAGAACCCGTTTCCACTGATCTACGGTTCAATTTCGATGTGCTTTGCACCACATTAACCGAGCAGCGCGGTTGGACTTTGTGATCAAAGGCTTATGGGCAGCAGCACGACCATGAAAACCAAGCAGATGTGCTTCCTTACGGATGGTATTCATTGAAACAATACTCCCGGATGCCTGTTGAAACTCCTCGCGGATGAGGGCCATCGGTTGGGTGCGGTTCTTCCGAATTTCTCTGGACAGCACTCGTCGGTCTCTATCTCCCAGTTTCGTTGGTCTGCCGACTCGGGGCACATTCCGACAATCACCGCTCACCTTCCACTTCTTAATCACATAGGCCACTGTCGATTTTGGGTACTTCAGATCGCTAGATATGTCCCTTAAGGATCGGCCACATTTGTGATACCCGGTAATTATACCTTTCTCGAAATCAGAGAGCTCCGAACTGCGAGGCATCTTGCATGCGACTAAAACCGATGCTGTTTCCTACACGATATATACCGGCGGAGTCCGTGACGTACCTTAGGACCGCAGATATCGTCATTTGCATAGGTGTCCAAATACTTATTGGTAGTCAGTGTATAATGCTCTATAAGCTGTTTCATACTGTGTTTATAATTTCGTTGCAATAAACCAATGATTTTTCAAGATGTTACATATTTTGTACTTGCAACCTTAATTTTGAACAATAGTTCATAAACAGTCCCAGGTTTTGCTTTCAGCAGCACAATTCATTGACTACGTGTAGTTGTCTTTATGACGCATATGAGCCAGTTTCTATTACATTGGCCTCAACGTGGACTTTACACCCCTCAGGGAGCAGCCCTCGAATATTTTTGTCATAAATGATTAAACAACCGATTTATAACGCCACATACAGATAAATCGTCTAAGAAAAGTCCAGTTTTTGTATCAGTTAAAAATATCAACTAGACTCGATTAAAAAAAATTTCTTTTCACTCGGAATTTGTAAGTGTACGATATTGCGTTAAATATTTTTAAATATGTTTCCGAAACACTGAAGGTGGAGTTAAGTATACTTGAATATCGACTTCATTTTTTCTTACGAAGAAATTGAATGATACTTGAATCCATAACAAGCATTTCCAATTAAATTGTTTAACATATAGACCCAGCCAAACCTAATTTTGACAGTAAGCTGAAGGTATAATATTCTTTCCTTAAACAAGTACACAGTAATTCTTTGAGTTTTTTTTTTCAGATTTTCTTTTTTGAATAAAATATTAATAAAACATTTGAAACAGTCAACACAATTTTATCTTTATAATGAATTATATAGAGTTATTTGGTATACTGTAGAGCAGGAACCTCAAAAATTCAGCTATGCCTTTATCGGGGTTTAAACCACAAATCTTTCGATCGTCGACCGGACATACTACTACTACTAGTTACACCCCGAGAGGTCGCATGTGGGAACGGATAATTCCTTATATTCTCACCCAATTAGAGGAGGCCTGAAGAGAGAGGATTAAGACCCAGTCTCCTAATATATTTGGTAGCTAATTAACATCTACTACTACCACATTTTAGTCGGGCACCACTACACAGACTTTAAAGTATCTCAAAATAGGAAATGTGAGAAATCAACTATGCCCTCTCCGGGATTCGAACCGTAGATCTGATTGCTTGCCGGACCTGTTACGAGATACAGCACGAAATCACGTACGAGGAGAAAATAATCCCTTATAACTAAATAGTCATATTAATGGTACTTAGAGATAAGATCCCTTAAAGACATTTACATTCTTTTTTGTATGAGCGTAATTTGTTAAGACATCATGTAATTAATATGCTGTTTAATGATGTTTTCTCCTTTGACCCTATCGAACTTCTGTGGGCGGGCCCAGTCGATTCCAAAACACTTTTGATTCGGAAGACCATCTACCTATGCTTCCGAATTCATCTAGCAGATATATGTCAAATGATCGATCTGGAGACTCCATGAACACAATTGTAGAGTCATTAGATATTTTTGGAAGCAGGAACGATGAAAAATTAGCAACGCTTTCTCCGGGAATAGAACCACGGACCTCTCGGTTACGCGTCGAGCGTGCTGACCACTACACCACGAAGGCATGCGAAGAAGGCGGAAGAAATACCTTATACAATATCCTTTAAAGGCTATTTTAGTAGTCAAGCTTAGTATGGGCATGAGTTATCGTTTTGTGATACAGAAAAACACCTTGTCATGAAGGACAACCTTTGTTCTAATTTTTATTATATCTGTGCAGTATAGAAATAAAGCTGCTCGGTACATTGTTTAAATCACCGTGGATGTTTTGTACATTCATATCTTACAATCGATTGCGTGGTTGAACAGACAAAGCATCTGCTCAACTTCAAAAAGTAATGCACTGCTTTTCATGCGAGTAGGTTTGAGTGAAAGTTCCATAAAGCTCATTAAGAAAAACTTCTAGATATCGTTTCAAAAGTTCCGTGTAGTGAATTTTCAGCTTATACACACGCACACACACCTAATGAAATGATACCTTCTCCCGCATTCACGGATAATTCCTTTGATAATGATGATAACAGATGCACGATCCTCTTCATGGCAAACAATGATTAGAACTTTGAGAGAATGTCGGGACACATCTGCCTTTTAAATTTTCACACTAATTGCTCTCGATTTGCAAACTCGTGAGAACTACGAAAACATTTTTCGTAAAGTTGAAAGTCCCTAAAAAAGTGAGTGCCACTATAAAACCATAAACATTTAGTAGCCAAAACCATAGCTCGTCAAAGCATGACAAAGCACGGCTGAGCGCATCTACTACTGGTTTCTCCGCCAAGCCCAGACTTCGTAAAGTCTTTTATATTCACTAGAAGTTGCAGTGCTTTTACTAGTTATTCAGAGAAATATTATAGCTCAATAGGAGACGACATTCTCCTTCTTCTTTGCTCTTCATTATGTGCCGATAACTGGCTTGTACAATGATCTTAAATTGAAAATTTTAATGACCGAGGTTTTGGAAATCAGAAGCTGAATGGCCATATCAACTATCGCGTTAGATCTTAAATAAATATCAATGCTTGTACCTGGGAAAACATTTATCCTTGCATTTAGTTCTGAAAACATTATCTCGAAGATATTTCTATAAAACGACGCTTCCGAATTTCTTGCACGAACGACGAAATTACGTTATGTGCAACTTAAAATAGCTATCAACTCCAAAACACATGTTTTAATGTTGATATCATACTTCGGCGCTCTTTTTCCAAACAGAAATAAAATCTTTAGCTTACTGGTTATTTATTATTACTAAATTTGATGAAAACCAGACAATTTATAACTTTAAGGATTTTTTCTAATTATGAAAAGTAGTCGTCATTCATCATTTCGAACACCCCACTGAAACATTTCTATGATTTGGTGACTAACCTTCATTCTCAAATTCCAAGCGGCAATTTCATGCTTTCTTTCGATGTGAAATAACTGCACATAATTTCCTTATTCTGATGCGCTGGAATGTTTATGTAACAGCCTTCATGTGTTCCATTGTACTGATTTTAAACTAAAAGAACTGCCACAATTAAACAAACTTGTGTCAAACAGACAAATTTTCTTTCTAATGAGAAGTTAAAATAGCAAACGAAAAGCTTTGCCATGATCGTTGAACGCTATTGCATCTTTTGTGGTAGTTCATGTTCTGTTTAGAGTGTTCGATTTTACAAAATGTTTAATTTACGTTTTTGAACACTGTATGCTGATGATAACTTTTTCTCTCGGGCTAACCTAGTGATAATAGTGTCCGACACTATAAGACCGTTGAACACTGGTAGTTCGACCTGGACTCAAATCCCGGTCAACGAGTTGATTGCGTGGGCGTTTTCGTAGTTTCTCGCATGAGTAACGTGAATACGTTACTCATGAGAATGAGTACTAATGAATGAATAATTTCCTTTAGAAAGTCTTCCCAAAGACACCCCTTCCCTTAGGCAGATAAATCAAATGTGCTTTTCCATAATCCAAGAAACCCTGACTCAAAAATGCCCACCAGCGGTCAAATGATAAGATTGCTGAACACTGGTCGTTCCCATCCAGATTCCAGTCTTCGTGAATGGATATGAGATTTTCTCCATGTGTAACATGAATACGGGTTAGTTTCTTTTAGTTAAGAAAGTCCTCTCCGAACGTGTATCTCCCCTTAAGTAGAAACACTCGTGTGTTTTGCGAAAATTCAAAAGCCCATTCCAGTCCCACCCAATAAATTCTGCTGTTGGATTCCTGCCAACAAATCCTGCTGATTTTCTTTCTGTACTGAATACTCTTAAAAGAAAATGTACAATTTATTTTTAAAGCTGAACTCAAAAAACTATTCTCTTCCATTTTTTGGATTTACTGATAACGATATCTGATAACGAACTTCATACGATAGTTTTTTGTAAACCGTTAGTTCTTTTCTCAACTTTACACGCTCGCTTTGCTTATCCATATAAAGTAAATTTGCGGTCATATTGCACTTTATTTCATTGTGCAATTCATTTGTGCTTCATTCCTTTGGTAAACTAATTTAATATTTCTGCTGATTCCTTCGGTTATCCTTCTACCACCATTGACATCATATATGACAAACTGTGTAATCGTTTATCATCTTGAGGTCTTTGGGCGAAGAATATTTAAGTTCCTTCCGTTTGTCTGTCATCATCTTCAAACTAGTTCTTTTCTTTCTAAATGTTTCACACAATACGATATTCCAGTTTTCGTTAAATAAAATTCTCAGTTTCAAAAGGCATAATACCGAACCCTCATTCATAGGACAATTTTAAAATTTCATAAGAATGCAGTTTTGAGTATAAAGGACAAATTCGAAGATCATCCAAAATTCAGAACAAATTAGTATGCCTAGTATATTAAAGAAAACTAGTTCTAGCACCCAGCTTGGGTTTACAAGCCAAGCACTTCTGGCTTAACAGAAATACATAACGTTGAACAAATGTGGTAGATTAGCTTAACGTCTCACAGAATACTTTAACACGCAGGAAAGGCCCTGGTTTGTAGAAAAACCGGCTAGACAAGCCAAATGGCTAGAAGCACTCAACACTGCAGAATCAAATCGCTAACAATCACGGCCCAACGTGGCCTGGACAGCAGACACCTCTCTAACTTCTGAAACTCTTTTTTTAAATAGCACTTCTTTCTACCTTAATCTGAATAAACGCTCGCTATCTCACTTACATTCTGTCATATAAAGTGTGGGTGAAAAGAGAGTGATAGGAAAGGCTTGCAACTTAAAATTAACTTTTAGTAAAAGTAACTAAATTTCACATAGTCTTCATTAGGGTCCATTATTGGTGTAAAAACTATAAATTTCAATCTCTGGAGGCCGACATTTTTCTCTTGTTGATTCATCCCTCGATTTAGGTTTCGTAAAAGCTTCCAAAATTTTCCTGTATAATAATGTCCTGAATGTCAGAACGTCCACCCCTGTCCAGGGGCGATAAAGGTCTGTTTCGAGCCTTACCTGTCTTTTTCTGCTAAGCACTCCAGCTTGCACTTGAAGAAGTGCAACTTCTACTGCATTCACGATAAGAGCAGTACTTTGATTAAGTTCGACTGAGTTCCAATTAAATTACAGGCAGCGAATATTTTCATATTTATTTGTGCTAAATTTTATACTCAACTTCTTCATCTGTTTATTAGCATTATGATTCTGATTTATGACCTTTAACATGGCATAGATTGAAAATTAATACAAAAATAGATGCTATTCCATTAACTGGGGAAAATAGTCATATAAAAATGTAAAGAGATATAAAACAGCTGAAAAAAAATACATTTCATAGATAATTTTATTTGAAACCTTCCGTTTTTATGTACCCAAAAACTATATCGGCTAAAACTGCTCTGATAATGTAATTATAATGAATCATTGGTTTAAATAACAGTGTTCAAAATGTTTTACGCCCACGAGCGTTCCCTGAACACTGGTAGTTCGGTCTGAGATTCGAATCCCGCGAACGAGCTGGCTTCATAGGCCTTTTCGTGGTTTCCCCATGCATAACATGTTAATACGAGCCAGTTTCTCTTATAAATCCTCCATGAAGGCATCCCTCTTTTCCGTGTAGTGCCTTAGGGCGGAACACGCAAATAATAATAGTAATAATAATTAATAAACAAATAAATAACAGTGTTCGTTAATATCCATTTTTATGTTACTACGGAAATATAAAAACATATATTTAAAAGTATATGGATAAATTTTGATAAAATTTTCAATAATGGTCTGTAAAAAAGGTAATACGCAAATAACGGTTAGGGCGAATTTCAAATATTTATAGATTTTAATTAAAGTATTCCATTTAAGGAACTCTTTTTTAAACAGATCTTGCGTATATCGTTGCAGACGAAATAAAAACTGGTGAAAACCCGCCATGTCAATCGAAGCCTTAAGATAAAAGGAAATATCACGGAGATAACTTGGCATGTCTGTCGAAAACGTAACAGATAAAAGAAAAGTATAACCGTCCATCTTATCAACAAAATATTTAAAGGTAAATTTATCATTCCCATTAGTAACCTAAATAAACGCCGATTTGTTCTGTGTTAAGAGATGGCGAGTTTTTCTTAGAAAATCTTAACGCTTCAGCTTAGGAAATGCTACGTTAAGTTTCTTAAAAGGTTTTCTCATGTTTCGGTATTATAGAAAATTTAGCGAAACTATAGATCGTACATATTCACGTATCAGTTTGATGCAGCCATTATGAAATGATTAAAAAGTTCAAAGCAGAGGTTAGATTTGGTTAGGTTGTTTAAATAAGGAAAAGCACATGAAGGCTGTCTACCTAAAAGATACATTCTGAGGGAAATCGGCTCATACTCGCAACTCACATTACACATGGGAAAGACCATGAAAACTTCTATGCAGCTAGCCCAGTCTCTGGGATGTGAACCCTGGTTAAACTACCGGTGTTCAGCGATTTTACAGTTCGGCCGATGGTGGGCTTTAAGTACAGAAGATGCAATCTTCTGTATCCCACCAATAATACTGAAATCCGAAATCTTCCAAAAATTAATTAATAATATGAAAATTGGTAATGCTGTTATTGTTTTGTGTGACGTTCGAAAATGTTTTACTTTCACAATTCCTCCCCCCCCCTTTTTTAAGAGAGATACCAAAGTGAGTCTCAAGGGCCTCACTGTTTACTTCCTTCCTGTTTCTGAGTGGACGCATCATAGTGGGATAGCGAATAAGACTGCTGAATACTGGTAGTTATGTACATAAAAAAGTACATAGGTACATAAAGAACATAAAAATACGTCATAAGTACATAAAAGTACATAAGGAAAAATGTTTAAAATGATTTACAGACTCTTATAGCTTTGCGTTATAGTTTATTACTAATGATATAATGTTTTGTCTAAAGTATTATATCTATGTGTAAGAATAAAAAAAAGTATGTAAATATAAATTATAATTTAAATTAGAAATAGGCCTTTGATGCTTTTTGATTTAAATTAGAAATAGCCCCTTTTAATTTAGTATTTCTCCTCTCTATTCTAAAAATAGTAATCTTTTTTGCACTGCATCATTTCGAGATAAATTCATGTCATATGTCTTACATGACGCTGGTGACGTACACTGCGAAAAAAAAAAGGGACAGTTTTATTTATATCTCCCGCTCTACTCGAACGATTCACGAAATTCAACTTACGTTTTTTATGCCTCCAAAGCGCGACTTAGGATATGCATTAGATTTATGTAAAGCATTGTTTTAATATAGATATTTTGACATAAAGTCGTAAATCGTTTCTTTTTCTGAAATAGCATAGAGATTTTTTTTTTAACCTTCATATTCCGACTAAAATTATGCCAAAGTGTTTTGAAAAAATCACCCGAGTAGTTATTAAAAAATTAGCTGTCATAATTTTAGCTCCTCCATGTTAATGGTATATATTTATTAATATTTTTTTATTAAACTTATTTGATTCTTCCTTTCACATTTCGAAATTTAGGTTCATTCCAAATAAAATTCGCCCATTTTTTATGATTTACTTTTAAAATTTGTATTTTAAAATAATTTTTATAAATTTTTCGAAAAAAAATTTGAATTATTACCTATAAAATATTTTACCATAATCTTAAAGTAGATGTATTTCTAAGCATAGGCGGCAAAAAATTAGAGACTTTTATTCAAAATTTCCTAAGATATACGTAAATTTACATATTGGCGCGTTTTGAAATTTGGCATAGTTGTTATAAGCGATAATAACGCCAAATATGGTTTACGCATTTTATTAGAATTATTTGAAAATATGAACTTGACTTTTAACTTGACTTAACGATGACTTTTTTTTTCCGCTCTTGGACAATGAAAAAAAGGAGAGGAAAATAAGTTGCTATAAATTAAGAAGTTTGCCAAGTAAATTATTCTTACTGCAACTGAAAAAAAATACGCCAAGATAAATTTTTGAATTTCTCCGTAAATTTCGCACCAAATTTTACAAAATTTAATATTTATGTATAATTTGAGTCGTAGAATCGAAATGTGGAAAAAAAATTGACATATCATTTCACAAAAAGGTCCGATTTTGTGTCAAAATACCTATATTAGAACAATGCTATATACGAATCTAATATATATCCTTATTCGAGCTTTCGAGACACGAATAACGCAGTTTGAACTTCGCCAATCGGCCGAGTAGAATGGAAAATGTAGAACTGCCCCCCCCCTTTTTTGTGAGCGGTGTACATGGAACTAAAACTCAAACAGGCAATAATAATTTTACAATGGTAATTAATTATCCAATAAAATGCATTGCGAACCTAAACTAACTCATTCTGAATCAAAATTTCATCCTGAACACAAATCGCTTGCTTTCCACAATTCGGCTTATCTGGATTGCTGCTTGTTGCTCTCTTCTTACTGCAAAGCTATCAAAAATGGAAACATTTTGAAATGGACACGGGTAGTGTGCCAAATTGTTTGTGGTCGCAAAATGCTTTTTAAAATAAAGGTAAGTATTTAATTTGTCTCGGCTTCCCAGTTTGCTCTTAATTATGGCTCAACATTATATTGAATCGATATTTTTATACCATTGCTTCTAAGTTCATTGCTTCATTGGTATGACGAAATGTCATATTTCTCCTTCTAAGTCACCAACTGTTTCTACAGTAGTATTACACCTCAATCTGCTTCCTTGCAATGAGTGTCAGATTCATTATAGATATATATATACATATACACATATATGCATTTACGAAAACTAGCTGAGTTCCAGTGTTCCGCAACTCCTAGATAACAGATACTTTTATAATTTCATAAAAACTTAACATATACACAATAAGGCGTCATATATGATGTGTCGTGCTACCTAAAAATTGATTTGATATTTTCTCCTGGGCTCATAAGCTTTAATAACTAAATCTGAAGTTTACATTAAAAAAATGATAACAAATAAAAGAGCATTGTAAGAATGAATGAGAACGTTTTTCAAATTTTTGCTTTCTGAACTAAACATCTATTGCCCGGCTCTACAGTTAAGAAAGTGTTGAAGCTACTTAATAAAAATCTTTATTTTCACAGAATCAAAGAGTCACAGAAATGAAAATTTATGATCAAATGTTCCTTTACTAAAATAATTCTAGATCTATATGCAGCAAAGGAACATGCAACTGAAAATTAAGACGTGATAACTTTAACATTACACTGGTGTTGATTTTAACAAAAACAAAATCATCGAATTAAAGTAGATAAACAGGAGTCACTCTTCTTAGACCAAAAATATTCTGCTACAATATGCTGGTAATAGCAAAATTTATATACTGAAGAACAGATACCTCGTACCTATCTTTAGAAATAAATAGAGTGCTTATTTATAATCCAGGTCAGTTTTAAGATCAAATTCTGCCTTAATTTAAACAGAAATCCGCCCTTTAAAATAATCAAAATGATGTATATGTGATTATTTCAAATCTTTCGCAAATGCAGCAACATATCATTTTCAGGGCCTTTTTATGTTTATGCGAAGACTGATACAGCCTAGGTCAAAAACGCTCTGGTCTAGGACACTACGTTTTATAGGGACCCGGAATCTTCCTATAGCAGCTCTTCACAATCTTATTTTAATTCATAAAATCAAGAAAAGTGAGCATTTGGGAAGGTCTGTATAAAAACGCTGTTTCGAAGGCCCTATTTATCTCAATCAAGTTTGCATTAGGTATTTTAATTCATAAAATCAAAAAAAGTAGAATTTGAAAGCCTCTATAAATGCGTTGTTCCTAAGACCCTGTTTATCTAAATGAAGTTTGAATTATGTATTTTAATTCATAAAATCAAGGAAAAGGAGTATTTGAAAGCCTCTATAAACACGTTATTTCTAAGGCCCTGGTTATCTTTGCGAAGTCTGCATTAGGTATTTTAATTCATAAAATCAAGGACAGTAAATATTTCGAAGGCCTCTGTAAAAGCGTTGCTTCTAAGGCCTTGTTTATCTTAAACAAGTCTACACTAGATATTTCAGGCACACAGTCAAATGTCTGCAAATTCGGGTTCTGAAATTTGTTTTAGGAGTTAGAAAGGATGAAAACTCATGTTTAATGCCGCTTGCCCACAAAACGAAAAAAAGTAACAGCCTGAGCACACGAAACATTGATTGTTGAATGGGTTGACTAAGTGGTAGTTCCATACAAAACATCTTGATTATTTTTCTATACTAATTCGGAGCAACGACTTAGATTATCAATTCGCTTTACAAAATTTTAAGTTACTGGACTGTACAAATACGGATTTAAATAAAATGTTTATATTACGCATATGCTAACGTTTAAAGAATGATAAATGCCTTAAGGAATCAGGTATCTTTAAAATGTCAAAATATCTCCAAGATACAACAAAGATCAATATCCTTAAAACTACACTAGTGTGCAAAAATTAAGGACGAAGTCAAAAAATTAGCATATCAGCTGAACGAAGAGGCAGAGCGGACAGAAAGGCCAATCAGGAGATTAAATAAGGTGATGTACGGTAGCACATGCGCAGATATGAGGGTAGACGTAATAGGGGAGTGTCTGAGTAGTATAAAGCATTTTGTCGGTGTAAGATCAGTATTTCTGGCAAAGAGATTGCACGCCGTATAGCAGTTAAAATCACACGAGTTGCTGCTTCAGCGAGAAATGGCGAATAATCAATCTGTTAGACGACATCTGGATGCTTTTACCCGAGGTCGAATCATTGGGAAGTTGGAGGAAGGCCGCAGTGTGACAAGTGTGGCTGCAGAGTTCGGAATTGCTCACAGCATCATTTCACGACTTTGGAGACAATTTCAAACTACAGGAACAGCTATCCGGGGGTTTAGTAGTGGTCGTCCACGAGGAACCACACCCGCAGAGGGCCGGTATATTGCCTTACAGGCCAGAAGAAACAGGCGGCAGATAGTGGAGAAATCGCTAGACACACGACACAGGCGACTGGACGACCGATATCGCGTTTTACCGTGGCCAGAAGACTGCACGGTGGTGGTCTGTTTGCACGACGCCCTGTACGGTGTGTACCTCTAACGCCTGCCCATCGGAGAAGGCGTTCTCTGTGGTGCCGGGAACACCGGAATTGGAGAGACAATGAATGGGGACGAGTACTCTTTACAGATGAGAGCAGATTTAGTCTGAGTTGCGATTCTAGACACATACACATCTGGACAGAGCGGGGAACACGCAATAACCCCTTCAACATCATCAAAAGGGACTGTTTTGGAGGTCGCGGAGTTCTCGTTCGAGCAGACATAGTGCTTGGTAGCCGGACCGACCTTCATATCTCCCAAGGAGGTTCGTCACCTGGGACTGCTATTGTAACGAGGTTCTTCTTCCTTACATGCGTCTTTTCACAAGGGCTATGGGTCCTCAGTTCCTCTTCATGGACGACAACGCTCCACCTCATCGCACAGTTACTGTCGAAGAGCTGTTGGAGAGTGAAGATATTGAACACATGGATTGGTCGGCAAGGTCTCTGGATCTAAATCCCGTCAAGCATGTACGGAACTTACTAGGGAGACCCGTGGCAGCACGTAACTTATCGCCAGTAACGATTCCGAAACTGCGATTGGTGCTACAAGAGGAACGAGCAGCAGTGTCTCAACAGCTCATTAACAACCACATATCCAGCATGCACAAATGATGTGAAACCTGCCTAGCAGTCAGGGGAGATCATATCCCCTATTAAAGACCGGATGTTTCTTGCTGGACACCCATCACAGGGATGTTTCGGCCTTCAGTCGCATTGCGCTCCATGCTACTTTTTCAATAAAGCTTCTTTTTATCCCTCTGATTTCTCTTTTAGTAAGTGTTGCTTACATTACTCATGTCCTTACGTATTGGGGATCTTACGGTATTAAATGTGTTGATTTGGAAAGCTTTTGTACAAAGTTATATTGAAAAAACCGTCTCGTCCTTAATTTTTGCACACCAGTGTAGTTTATGAGCGTGAAATTTTGTCTACTTAATTTGGTATCTTTAACAATGTATTTGCTACTTTTATTTTATATTCCAATACTAAATATTTTTAAAAATTTTCTTTTTTGGCATCCAAATAATATTCTAATACGTACTATATACACTGTACGTAATATTACATTTAGATATACTGCGCACAGATGGCTTCTGTTAAATTAATAGAATTATATTTTCTTAAAAATAACTGTTTTTTTAATTTTTAGCCCAAAGGGGCGGTAGGCCAGAAGACTGTTGGCCTCGAAACAGCATTTTGCATCGAATCACTAAAAGCGTTGAATCCCTTTTCAAATTGTTGCTACCAAATTTTATTGCCCTGTATTATGTTTAAAGAAATTAAATAACGAAGAATGTGAATGAGTGTATGTATGTTTCTAGCAGTGTGAAAAAACAACGGCACCTAAAGCCATCAAATTTTGATTAACGTTGTCCTCTACCCGACTATGGGCACCTGGAAGCCCGAAGTTTGAACATCGAATTTGTTTCATTATCTATTTCATCACTTTAAAACTTTAACGAATTTTTGATTAACAGACTCAACAACTCCAAAGCGAGCAGTGGCAGTAGTGTACGGGATAAAACATTTTTATTTCCAGTGCGGGAGACTGTCTATTGGAAATTCTAAAGATATGATGTTTTTGAGTATTTTTAGCTCAAATGCTCTCGAAACGTGCATGTGTGTGTAAATGAAAAAAAGCATCCCTTTGGACATAATATAAAAAATGGAAAAACTTTCCGATTAATTTTTTTTAGAACTCCCAAATCGATTTTTTGACATAATTAAAGATAATTTATGAAATTTCTAATCGAGAGGCATAGTATTTACGCATTTTAAACTCACTCGGGGTGTATACAATTGATCAAATGTTTTTGACATTCTGCCCAGCGATTTCGGGGAAATCGTGCATGTAAGCACGAAAATTATGAGAAACCTTTCAAACCATGTAAATGCATATTATTTTCTTAATAAAAAACTATAAAAATGTACTTCTAAATTAAATTCTTGTAAGAACTATACATTATGCACAATTATATATTTAAACAATATTTTATACACAATTATCATAAATTTAATTGAGATAAGGAAAAATGAGGAGTCGAAATTTTTATACTGTTTCAAATTTTATTATTGTTCTAAAAATTTCAGGTTAGAAGCATAACAATAGGCTGTTTATACAGACATAGTATTTACATAATTAATCAAAATTTCTTGAAATTCTGATAAACTACTTCAGAGAAATCATGCATGCAACCAGAAAAACTCCATTTTTGTAAAATCATACCTTGAAATCCAGTAGTATTACTTTTTTTAAGTTAATAAATATATAGACAGCTATGCTAACAAGTTAACTTTTCCATTATATATAATTTTATGTTTGTATAAAATTGTATACAAAAGCACTTTATGTATGTACTTCAAGGCATTTGCTGAAATGCAAATGTATAAAAAAAAAGTCTGGCTCTTTAAATTGCAAAAGCTTAGAATTACTATTTTTATTATTTTTGTAACCGTAACTGGATTGTACAGCTGATTTTTTTTAGTTTGAGTTTTTTTTTTTTTTTTTTTTTTTTTTTGAAGAGAAGAACCTGATTTTTAGAAGGGCAGACAAGGCACATGCCCCCAGCAGCCTTCAAATCCCCTACAATACGTAAAATATGTATATTATCATGTATTTTTTACAATTCCGTGTTTTTAAAAACATAAAATTGGAAGTAAAAAATGAAATGTCAGAGTTCAAATTTTGGGGGGTTATCATTATTATTATTTCTTTGAAATTATTGAGAAATAGAGCTTAAAAAAATACCATTTTTTCGTTTAAAGTTATACATTATTTAATTATGGTTTAAAATGATTGAGATTACATCCTCTTTTCAACAATTCCGAAATTAATTAAGATTTATTTTCAGCACCCCAGAATGACTCATCAAAAGAAATTATTTTTCCGCATTAACTGAATTTTTAATTTTGCATTCTGTGCATATCTTTGGTTAATGAATTTTTTTTTTTTTTTTTTTTTTTTTTAGTCCAAAGGGATTTAGTCCCGAAGGACTATTACTTTCGTTTGAGCGTTTTGCGTTGTTTCACAAAAAACGGTGTGTCACTTTTCAATTTAGTCCTTATGTTTCTTTGTTGGTTATTTATTTATTTATTTATTTGACGTAGCTTTCTCTTCAAAAATCGTCTGCGTTGCACGGGAAAATAAAAAGGAATTTTAATTACAATTATAAATAAATAGCCAAATAAATGTGAAATTCGTAACAATATTCTCTGAAACGAATTTTTCATTAACGAACTCAAAGATTTCAAAGCCAGCAATACCAACGTTGTGTAGCATTCATTATTTTAATTAACCAAATTATTTTTAGTTTGAACTTTCCTATCGATATCTCAAAGTTTCAGTTGCTGCCCGAATTTAGCGCGACCGAGATATTTATGCAAATCGCGTATATCTGATAGCAGTTTAAAAGGCAGGAGTTAACGAAGGGAAAAAACAAGAGTCTGGATTTATCGCCGTAAGGCTGTGCGCGCAAAGATTTCCTCTGTCTACTGAAAGTTCGCCTTCATAGGCAATTGCAATTACTAGTGCTTGCTAGTGAAATTAGCATTATTGCATTTCACTGAGAGTTAGGCTTCTTTCGCCGTCCTACTTAAAGTTAAGTTTAGGTATTTGAATTGTTCACATACTTTATTTCATATTATTTTAGTTCAGCCCAAGTAGTGGCTTACTCTCAAGTCGGAGAGCTGTAATTATTTGAATTAAAGGGTCACTTTAAACCCTCCTTCTGACTTTGTAGTTCTTCAACACTAAAGGACATAGCCTAGATTTGCTCACTGTCCTCCACATAGGGTTTCACAGCTTATGCTCAGTAAGAAGATTAAGAGATTTAAGGAGAAACCTTATAGTTGTACAGAAAAACATTTCTCCAGCACGTGAGAGTGTGTACCGAAATTTCTAAAGATATGCTCAATTTAAAATTAGCTTGCGATATTGCTCTTGAAATCAATTTTATGGTTTAAGTGCGAAGAACATGGTATTTAATAAATAAAGGTAACACACAAAATGTTAAATAAACGCCCCTTTGGACGTAATTAAAATCTGAAACCTTTCAGATATTTTTTTTTTTTTTTTTTTTACAGTGTTGTCATTGCTCGCTTTGAAATCTTTGAGTTTGTTAATCAAGAATTCGTTTTATAAAATCTGAAATAGATAATAAAACAAATTCCAAATTCGGGCTTCCAAAAGCCCATATTCTGGTGAAAACGTACATTACTAAAAATTTGATGGCTCTAGGTACCGTTGTTTTGTCGCAATGCGAGAAACATATATACATTTATGCAGATTCTTCATTATTTAATTTCTTTAAATATAAAACAGGACGATAATATTTAGTGGCAACAATTTGAAAAGCGATACGCCGTTTCTAGTGATTCAGCGCAAAATGCCAAAACGAAATTAATAGTTCCTCTGGGCAAATTGCACCTTTGGCTTTAAAAAAAAAAATAATAAGACGAGGTTACCAAAACTTTAAACATTCAAACGCTAAAGTTAAATGCACAAACAACTGATTTGTATTCTGATGATGCTCTAGAAAAGAAGAAGTTACAGTAAAGATCAAAAATACAAAAAAAAATCTGAAAGGTTTCAGATTTTAATTACGTCCAAAGGGGCGTTTATTTAACATTTTGAGTGTTACCTTTATTTGTTAAATACCATGTTCTTCGCACTTAAACCATAAAATTCAGTTCAACAGCAATATCGCAAAATAATTTTAAATTGAGCATATCTTTAGAAATTTCGGTACACGCTCTCACGCGCTGGAGATAAAAATGTTTTTCTGTACAACGTTGGTATTGCTGGCTTTGAAATCTTTGAGTTTGTTAATAAAAAATTCGTTAAAGTTTTAGAGAATATTGTTACGAATTTCACATTTATTTGGCTATTTATTTAGAACTGTAATTA
>KK112159.1:744629-764973 GCA_000611955.2 Stegodyphus mimosarum
ACTAAATTGATGGTACGCCGTTTCTTGTGAAACAACGCAAAACGCCCAAACGAAAGTAATAGTCCTTCGGGACTAAATCCCTTTGGACTAAAAAACATAAAAAACAGACATTCTTATATATTCTTAGCACTACTCCAGTTTTGAGATGAATGCTAGAGCTTTTACGGATTTTTTTGAAATCATTTGTTGCTTCCAAGTCATCTATGACATTTTCAGTCTCCTTGTCAACCTCATGTTTCAATAAGGGTGAAATTTAATTTACGTAAATGTTCTTAGAAAAAAAATCAAAAATAAATCTTAAAAAAAATTCACAAAAAATTTTGAAAGCTCTCAGATTTTATATTACACCCAAAGGGCGTTTTCTTAACGCTTTTTGTGCTATTTATTAAATATCATGTTCTTTGCACTTAAACCATAAAATTCAATACAACAACAATATCACAAAATATTTAAAAGAGCATATCTTTAGAATTTCTGATATAGTCTCTCGCGCTGAAAATATTTTTTCCCCCTCTCGTACAGTGTTACCATTACTCGCTTTGAAATCGTTTCTTAAACAAAAACTCATAAATGCTTTACAAAATATGAAATAGATAATAAAACATATTCCTAATTTAGGCTTCCAGATGCACATATTCGGGCCGAGACGTACGTTATTCAAAATTTTATGCCTCTAGGTATCGTTGTTTTATCATAATGCGAGAAACATGCATACATAGATGCAGATTCTTCATTATTTAATTTCTTTAAATACAATACAGGGAGGTAATATTTGGTGGCAACAATTTAAAATGTAATTCGCCGTTTATAGTGAATCAACGCAAAATGCCAAAACGAAATTGATAGTCCTTCTGTGCTAACGCTTTTTGGGCTAATAATACACTAAAACAAGGACTCAGAACAACCGTTAGAGTGGGAATGGACGCTACTTAAGAACAATCATAAAGCTGATTAATTGTTTCTGACAGATTGTGCAGAAGTGTTGCTTGCTATTTATGATTAGATACAACCTGTTAAAAAATGTCTCATGTTCCTGTAGGAATGATGTGCGCAAAATGCCACCTGTGCGAAATTGCCATGTGTGCAAGTGTCACATCACCAAAATTCAAATGAAGAATATTTTACATTTTTTTTACAATAATTATAAATTTTAAAAGAAATAGAACTTGTTAAGTAGCTATTTCTGAAAACATAAATATTTGTGAATCACTTTTTTTAAGAAAACAGAATTTCATTCACCAGGCGTGAAATCTATAATTAATCATAATCAATATATAATATTATTTATTTAGTAAAGTTTATTTCGTGGCATAGTATTATTTAAGATTCGTTTATAATTTCATCAAAGAGAATTTAAACTTTACTTTCTGCATTCAAAAATGTAAATTTTTAGGAATTTAAAATTTATCTTAAGTTACCTTTCTAAACATGAAATACTTTTTAATACGCACAGTTTTCTTACTTGCAATGCATTATTTTTCATCCCTCCCCGCCTTAAATATATTTCTTTACAATATTATGCGTGTCTCTGTCAGAAGAATGTCTTGCTTATACGAAAATTTTAATAATTCTTAAGAATAACATTTTCATCAGGATTTTTTAACTGAAGCGGCAATATGAAATACAGCTAACATCACTCCGCGTCCACGAGCGAAGCGCTTAAGCTGCGCAGTCGGCCGTAATATTTTCCACTTTCGGACATGCCGCCATTATAGGTGTCTCGTGGACTTTTTGTTTGTTTACATCTGACTTGAAAAAAAATGTCGTGCTCGTGTGGCGATTAGTGGAAGCCGGACATCTGATTTTTGACAAATACCTGCTTCTCTCTTGATATTTAGCAAGTATCTGTGAATGTGCAGAACATAACTTTGTTAAAATGTGGCTTTAATGTTTGAGGAGTTAACTAACATACAGGTTATTCTGTTTAAATTCAAAACTGGTAGCTTCAGAAGACTCAGGTGTTATGAAACACATGTAAGCAGGCTCCTGGGCAGAAGCCACATCCTATATCTAATACGATTATTAGACTGCAGAACTTGACCAGGCATAACATGTAGAGGTAGCTTCAGAATGAATGAATGTTTTTAATTGCAAGTTATTGCTCATTAATTCTGTAACTTTTCATATGTGTGTTTGGATCTTTGTTTTGTTTTCAGTGAAATTCTAACTATTCTGACAAAAGCAAATAATTTTTCAAAAGTATATAAGAAACCAGTGACTTAAGTGTTTGCAAGTTCTATTTTTATAAGTAATTAATGCAAGGTGATTTAAAATTAAGGAAATTGATTATAATAATTGTGTAAGTAGTAGAAGAATTTTTGTGTGTTTCGAAACAATGTAGATTCTTATATTTAATTTGTTTTGGTTACTTTTCATTAATTAGACGTGGATTTTTTTTTATGTGTAATTAAAAGGAAGATGTTTTAAACTGTATAATTTTATCCTCTTTATTATTTCATATAGTAACAATTATCTCTATTATTAACTTATAACAGATACGTGAATAATATAATTGAAGGTCGGTTTATCTTGTTTCTTATTTTATTGGAATTTCCACTGCTTCATGCAACACTGCTTTTATTTTCCTTCTTTATTATATGCAACTTTGCTTTTACTATTTATTCAGAACTTACAGCTTTGCTTTTACAAACATCTACACTAGTATATTTTTTCATTGAATGAAAGAAATTTGAAATTCTTTTGCTTTTGGGAAAGTATCATGCAGTATTTGTTGTCTGCCATAACTGTATAAAAATATAGCTTTAATTTTGAAAGAGCTAATATAGTTTTTTAATAATCATTAAAAGTTTGTTTTTCAATTATCATTGAAGAATTGTAAGACAGAAAAGTGTATTAGCTGAAGCAAATAAACAATAATTTTAAGCTTTTTCACAGCCAAAGTGCCAGACGAATTTTCATTTTTGAATTTGGTATTGCCATATACAGAAAGTGTAATACATGCATACTCTACCAATGAATATAATGAAGGGCATAACAAAAAAGATGATTTTTGCATCTTTTCAACGAATCCTTGTTTCGGTATCCAGAAATGCTTGTCGGTACCTCTATCTCTTAAGCCATCTGTGATCAAGGTTGATTTCTTTTCACTGACATGTACACTTCTTTTTAAATTGATTGTGTACTTATCTTGTGATTCTTTCTTTTAGTTTTCAAGACACTATTTAATGTGAATTAAGAACATTTTAAAATACTGTGGAATATTCAAATCTTCTTAAATTGTAAATTAATGGTAGCTGCTTCTTTGTTGTATGTCTTTTTTGTCTTATAGAAAGTATAATGGGAACTGGCAATTTTTGATCAAAGAGTGGAAACCTGTACATAGAAGTATATTTTGGGGGAGAAATTTTAACTTAAATTTTTAAACTGCAAAACATTTTAATGATTTTTAACTTAAATTTCTAAGCTGCAAAACATTTTAATGATTAGCAATTCCTTCTTTAGAGTGGAATGAGAAGTGCTTACTGTTTTAACATCAGAATGCTAAGGATTGAAGGTTGCTACATAGATCAGTAATAAATAACAATTTTGTAATTATAAATTTGGTAATGATTGTAACTAAAAATTCAGAGACTGTGGGTGTCTAAAGCTCAGATTACTATGTCTGTATGACAGAGCTAATTTCATCTTATGTTACATTGTCCTTTTTATTTTAAGGTATTACGTATTTTTTATAAAGAATAGTATGTCTTCACAATTGCTTTTTTATTTCTGTTGGTAAATATAATTGTATTATCTTTCATAGATGCTAAAGAAACTGCTCATGCAGTTTAGAAGTTGAGCTTAGAAGATGTATTTGATCTTCTAAGTAGCATGTGTTGTATATTGTAGTTAAACACTTTCACAAACTGCTGCTACCAATTTCAGAGTTATTAGATATGGCAAAGCACTTCGGGCTATCTGCTTAAAAGAAGGGATGTCTTCGTGGAGCCATGTTGTAGGAAAATTAGCTCGAAATAACATTACTCGTGGAGAAAACCACAAAAATTTCACCCAGCTAGCCAATTCACCAAAATTTGAACCTGGTTTAGACTTAGCAGTCTTATCTGCTCCGCTGATAGTGGGCTTTTTGTATTGTTAAATGTCTCGGATTATTGTTTATGTCATAAGTTGATTCTAGTCTAAATATGTTTTTGATAATTTTGAAGTCAGTATTAGTTTTAAATGTGGGTTTTTTATAATTAAGGTTGGATAAGAATAAAACTTTAATCATTGTTTATTTCATATGTGAAAAAATTAAATTTTAACTTGCATTAAATAAACGAATAAATTTGCTTCTGAGAAAGTAGTCATTGAAGGTCATTAAACCTAAATATCATTTTTTCGTTATATATTGAATTACTGAACGTGTGAAAGAAGTAGAGTTCAGTAATTTCTAGTGCTATTCTTTCTACTTGCATATTTTACTTTACTCTCCATTCATACTTTGCATGCTGCACTTTAAATCAGATGTTTACTAAATCATGTGCTAATGCTAGGTAAGAAGTATATGAGAAGGTGAAATTTACATGTAGTAATTGCCAATTTTAATTCTAACTGCATGAGCAGTTTTTATGGAGTAATTGGAAGTTTTATAGTAATATAAAGCAGTAAGGATTAAATTGTATTTTAAGTCTGTGTTTTTTTATTATAACCAGACACAGAAATTATTTTATTTTTTCATATGCAAAAACAAATGCACTAATATTTATGTGTTGTTAAATAAATCGTCATTCTTAAGGAAATATACCAGTATGTTCTTAATCTGTCATTAGCAAAAAAGAATTCTAGAGTTTTATATCATTCAGAAGTAGTACACTTAATTTAAATAAAACAGACTGAAGTGAAATTATTGTAATTATGCAACCACTGACTTACATGTATGATTTTTTTTAAATTTAGTTACAAAGTAATGATTAAATTAGGTAATTGTGAGATTGGGAAGCCATAGATGATGTTCATTTTTTTTTATTATTATTTCTTTTGAGATTTAGTTAATTTTCCTTTATGTGATTATAAGTCCATTGGAATTGTTAATCTGCATTTTTCATTCATTGAAATTAATTTATACAGTATGTTTATACAGTAAGTTGGTAAAGTGCATAATCGCCCACTTCTATTTGGCGCTTTTTACAAGAGTAAGAAGAATTGGATTTTTGTCAATTTCTTTTGACTTTTCAAGTGAAAATAGATCAATGTGTACGTGGACAAAGTCAAGGGAGTGCATAGTGCCGAGTTTATGCAGCTCTGGGATTTTTTTTTAAGTGAAAATAGGTCGATGTGTATATGGATACCGATCTTAAAATTGCACCAAGCATTGGGTGATTCAGCACTTTCCCCCAGTAAGTTATAATATGTACCATATTTCTTCAATTTTGTAATATAATATGTACCAGATTTCTTGATTCCAAGATATATCCCATAATTTCATTGCTTCCAATGGGCAAATAAAGAAAATAAAACATTCAGATACTTATACAAATACTTTTTAACAAGTGATTTCAGTTTATTAACAGTCATAGTATGTTCTTTTGAAATTAATATTTAAAAAAAAAATATTCTGAAATAATATTTAATATCAGTTTTAAGATTCATTCCTTATTTGGTGTCATTTATATTAGTACATTATATTTTTGGCCATTTATATATATAATGATAGGTTTTTAAAGAAATGTACTCTTTTCCCAATCTGCTTTTTTCTGAATGTCATCTGGAAGTTTAAAAGTATAAATAAAAACAATTAAATTATCAGAGGTTTTTTTATATTTATTTACTTATTTATTTTAATTTTAAATGCAGACTTTACTGTTATGAGCATAAATTCTGTTGCATGAATATATTATATTATAATTTGCTACTCAGTTTTGAAATGTATTCAGCATGGATACTGTTCTGTTATCGAAACCGGATTCAGAAGTGTATAAATGTGTGCACATGTTTATGTATGTATGTGAATAATTATGTGTATATGTATACACACACATACATTCCTACTTACATACATACATTTCTTTATCCGGTCCTGATAACAGAATAGTACCTCAGCATGTTATCACAAACAGAGACTACTTTCTAAACTCCTAAAATAAATAAAATGAAGCTAATGATAAATAAATAATGAAATTAAATTAAATCTGATTAAATAAGTTATAATAAAGAAAAAAGTTTATGTAATGAAGAAAATGAAAATTCTTCAGCATCAATTTTAGAACTGAAACATCCATTCTTTTACTTGAATGCTTTTGAAAGTTATTGACTAGCAGCCATGAAATCAAGCAAAATCATGTGATTTCTGTAGTGTGTGATTTCAGTATTCCATTTAAAGATTGAACTTCACATGTAAAAAATCTGTTTTGCCATTATTATACTTGCAAGTGTACTAATTTTGATATATGAACATAAATATTATATATTCCCAACATTTTTCAGTCCTAAAGATAATTGCTTATGTAATATGAAAACGTTATGAAACTTTACTTGTTTATTAACCGTGATTATTGTAATATAAGTACAATGTTTCATTATTACAGTAAGAAATGTGGCTAAATGTAGCAATTAGACTAGCATATTTGACATTTTTCCATCATTTTTTAATGAATCCAAAAATCTATGTTGTGTGAGTAAAAAGCAGCAAAATATTGAAGTATAAAATGTAGTATGTGGCACATAAAAAGTAAATGTGTATGTTTATATGTATGTAAGTTTAAATCAAAATCATTATTTGTGATATATTAATTTACTTAGTGCATTATGTACTCTTACACTGTATTTGACATTTAAAACCATCTTGCATTGAGTAGCGTTAACTGTATATTCTTTGTTTTGCATCTATTTTTATAACGTTCTTATAAAAAGTTCAAAGCTACAATGTAGACTTTTTACCATATTTAATTTTTTTCTCTTATTAAATTAAATTTGAGAGTACTGTATTGAGAACTAATTATTATGTAGTTCTATTATTTTACCCATTTCTTGTATTTCATATTATACAAATGAATTGAATAGATTGAATTGATTTTATAATATGTGAAGTATATGCAATTTAATTTCTGGTATTGCATTAATGTAAGAGAGTGAAATAATTTTATTTTAAATCTAACAGAGTTGAAAAATTTTATTTTAGTAACTCTTCTAGTTTTTTCTTAGTTTTAGGTACTTTGTTTCAAGTAGGAAAAAATATTTTTAATGGATATTGTTTCTTTTATCTTAATTTTCAGGTGGAGTTAATTTTATTATATTTCAAAGTTTGATGCAATGATTAATTTTATATTTTATGAATGGATCTACTTTAACCAGAAATATTTGTCTTAAAAAAGTAAAATCATTTTTATTTTTTAAGTGTAGGGTAATTGAATCATATTCTGTGTTAATCAGAAATATAACTATTTGAATGATATTAACGGTAACTTGAAACTCTTATTCACCATTCCGTAATATGGTAAGTTATACAGAAATCTCAGAGTAGAAGTTTTGCTAAAATGTCTACTCTGTTTTTTGCTTACTGTTGTGTTATTTGTATTGGATGTTTAGCTCTTTTAGTGAGCTTTATTTTTATATTTCTCTTTTTGTAGAAATGTCTGTGCAATTGTGATATATTTCAAACTTAAATTAATATATTAATGTAAATTAGATATTTCTTTCTCTGGCTATTAGTTACAGCTATTGGTGATAAGTATGCCCCCCTCCCATTTTAAATGAGATTTCCAACAGCCCTCCCATTTTAAATGAGATTTCCAACAGCCTTTCTAGTGAAGTAACTAATTTTGATAAGTGATAAGATTTACTTTTGTAACGTAATGACCTCCAAATGAAAAAGCAAAAGTCTTGACTGTGAAGCTTTCCACATTGTGTGAAACAATCTTCAGTGTAAAATATTCAGCTATGTTTATAAAATCATTTTTATGCTCATAAGGAATTGTTTTACCACTAGCTTTTAATTTTTTATCTAAAACTTCAGCCACCCCCCTGAAAAAAAGGTATGGAGAGTCTTCTCATTTCTGTTGTATTTATTAAAATCCTGTGTAAACTTCTCAATTTTTAATGTAACAACTTATGTTCAATAGACTCCCAGTCAACTGGGCTAATACCGAGGACAGAATCCACAGTTTATCTGACAGCAGTTGAAAAAAATACATGAAAGAGGAATAACCAAAAATATTATTAACAGTTCTTTTCTATTTTTAAGTAGTTTAATTTGAAGAATAGATTCTCTTGGTTATATAAATTAAATCAGTATATTCCTCATTTCTATTACTGCTACCATCTATGCATTTTCTTCTTTTTGTATTCTCTATAGAAATTTTGTTTTATTCTGATGGTTTGCAATAGTAATTTTTCCATTGTTCCACAATAAGCAAACTTTTTTTTCACAAAGCCTGGTTATCAGAAACTTACTCTATTTGTCTTAGGAAAGACGTTCTTTATATAAAGTGTTTAAGTTGTAGTTATAATATTACAGGATAACTTAATTACTCATAAAGAAAGAAAGTACTTTGTTCAGTAACATAACATGTTTTCATTTTGTAATTATCAAATACATATTTGTGTATGTGAAGTAATTCATTTCAAATAACTGGTAGAACTAAAATTATATATTGATAGAGTAGATGACAGTATAAACATGTGAAAATTTATGGGCTGATTAAAAAAAATGACCCCCTCCCCGAAAAAAAAGAAAAAAACTTGTGATAACAAGTTGATCATTTGCAAATGATAATTTTCTTTCAGTTAATAAAAGCTTAGCAGAAAAAATTGTGAAGTATTTAAAAAATTATTGACTAACATTTGAAATATATGATAGTAACTCATATATATTTTTAAATGAAAGATTGTCAAAAGTAACATGTGAATAACTCGAAAACTGTATGCAAGGATGTACATTTTTTTTTTAAATTTAAGTTATGCTTTCATTTTTTAAATTTACTAACTGAAATGTTATAAATTTTAGTCATGTCTAGTGTGCATAAGAAATATCATTAAAATTTTTTGTTTTACTTTAATATGTATTTGTGTAATTTTTTATACTGTGTCTGTATAATGTGATTTTTTTACTCAAATTTTAATAGTGTTATATATGTATGAAATTGTAGTAAATTGCAAAATATTAACAATAGTGAATGTTATATATATAATATCTCTCAAAAATTTTTTCTAGGGTTGCCAACTTCTGTGTGCTGTACCAAATTGGAATACAATTGTCATGAAAAAAACATATAATTGCAAGCATTTACTTTCAAGTTATAAAGCATATAAAAAATCATGAAATATTTATGATGAAGTTTATGAAATGCATTATTTTATAATGTTAAATTATAATGCAGTATATCTAAATAAGATGCATGTGTAAAAAAATGATTGAACTTTTTTTGCAACCTATTAAAAATTAGTTTTTTCCTCCCTTTAACTAAAGCAAAGATTATTTAGATTAGTTGTAATTTCCTAGTTTTAGAAAATGAAATAAGTGTGCTCCAAATTTTATTCAGGACATGGCAATTCTGTCACTGTTGTCTATGAAATTTGGTAGTAATCTCAACTTGAAAATCTAATTTTTTTTTCACGTCTTTTACAGTCATATTAGTCCATTTATATCTAATCATATAATCGTATTAGTCCATGTTTATACTGATAGTTTATCCTCTGAAATGAGTTCTAGTGATAAAGTTATTTCAATTGTGCAATCAGAAATTCACCGCAAAAGCTGTTTGCTTTCTACAGTAGAGTCTTCGAGAAAATTTTCATTGAATATTACTTTATAACTTTTAGTCGTAACAATGGCTGTGTATTGGAAATAGACATGAAATATGCACCCTCCCCTTTCAGCCCATCATAATGAAATTAAGGAGCTTTGGGAGGAATTCATTTTTGCTCTTTTTTAGGCATGTTATGCTTTTAGAGCTCCTGTAAGGGGGGAAACAATGTAACTATATTTACACTTAAAACATGTAAAAGGTACAAGAGTGTTAAAACTGAAATTCTGATTTCAGATTGAAACAGTAAATGTAAAAAGCTTGAAAAAATTTAAAACATTTTATACATATATTATATTAAATCTACAGTTGTAGGTCATCATTATCATAAAGACTTTATAATAGAAAAGAATTGAATGTGTAGGGTGTGAGATATATACATATATTTATAGATGTATTTTCTGTTTGTTTTATTTTTGAAGATAAGTTCTTATTATATTTACTAGAGAGAAATATTCCAAATTTGATTTTTAAAATAGTATGAGGTATGTTATATGCATCCTTTTTGTTTTAACTGAAGATATATAACAGAGGTGTATATTCTCAGTAACTTATTAATATAAGCATGTTTACACATTTTTAGAAGAATTTTTAAAAAAGCAAATATTTTGGAATAAAAATGTGTGGCAACAGCTTATTATTTGAAATGAGAAATCTCGTCTGCTACTTTTAAGTTTAGTCTTTGTTCTAAATGTTGCATATAAAGAAGCTGCAGATTGAAGGGCATGATTTTACAAAGAGAAATATTGCTGTTTCAAACATTGCTTGATTCAAAACATGTGAAATGCATGGTATTAAAATTTCAAAATGCAGAATAAGGAGCATTATTAATCAGAAAGAGAAAAATCGTCAGTCATTTACTTCTACATGGAAAGAAGATTCCAGATGCATTCTGAAAAAGATACATACTATGTTTGGTAACAAGAGAAAATTCGCTGGCATAGAAATTAATTGCAAATTTTTTAAAATACATCTATAGCAAAAATAAAATAATAAATCAAGATCTACATCTTAAAAAAGCTAAAAAACATATTGTTCACCATCTTTTGCTAAGGCACATGGCTTAAAGCAGAACAATTTGTTGAACTGTGTAAGAAAAATTTAGCAGGAGATAAATGCAAATACATTTTGACCCTTGATGAAGTACGGGTTTACCTAAATGACTACAAAAAAGGGCTATATAATAGAAAAGAAATAAAGAGAAAAAATGTACAAACCTGGTTACATAAATTCTTTCAAGTTTCAGTAAGGGTTTATGATTGCTGCAGGATTTTCCTAAAGTGGGATGTGAAAAATAAGAAGAGTGAAAAAAATGTTCAAAATAAATTTAAATGTACTATCAAGAGGAAGTCTTCCATCTGGTATTTATAGAAAAAATTCCTTTTCTTTGTTCTAGTGACTTTCAAAGTGTGAACTTCATCAAGACAAAGCAACAAGTCATACTTCGGAAAGTGATGCTGCGTTACACCTTTTCAGTGTATTCCTATGAACTGTTGTATCTTTGGTTTCTTGGTTTGGTTTGTTTTATTATGGTAAAGCACTCAAGGGCTATCTGCCTAAGAGAAGAGATGCCATAATGGAGGTCTTTCTAAGTGAATCTGGTTGGTGTATTGGGAAAAACACCCATGTAGCCACCTTATTTGCTGGGATTTGAACCCCACACCAAATAACCAGTGCTCGGTGAATTTACCTCCTCACTTCTCTTTGGTCTCTTGAAATGAGTTCTTCCTAAATTCGAACCCGCCACGATTGATGGACTCCAGAATGTAGTGGAAGAGGAATAGAAAACAGTACTCTTAAAATTTTATAAAAAGCCCTTCTGTCGTGGAAATCAAGATTCGGACTCTCCATCCAGAAGAAAGGATATCAGAGCGAACATTTAGAAAATTACTCTTTACACTTTGAACATTAATTAAATGGCCTGAAATCATTCTAAAAATGTTTGAACACCTTTTGTAGTTGCAGGTACTAGATATTTGACAATAAATTTGATGAAAAGATTTCATAGCTGATTTTAATTTCATTCAAATAGAATTCTGATTTTATTGTTATTACTACAAAGATGAACATGTTTGGCTATTGAAATGTTGCTGGGCTTCTTTTTTTGGAGTTAAAATTATCTTAGTAACTGATAAACAATTATTTTTAAAGGGAATTTTTATGCAAAGTAATTTTCTTTTCATTCATTCTTAATTTGTTTGTTTCTTTTTTAATGTATATACTAAGGAATAATGCAGGTAAATTTAATATTTAAAAAATCAGTGAAAAGTTATAAGGTATTTCTCCCACCTTCTTGGCATGCCTTCGTGGTGTAGTAGTCAGCACACTCGGCGCGAGTTCAAGAGATTCGTGGTTTGAGTCCCGGCGAGGACATTGCTCATTTTTCATCTCTCCTGCTTTCAAAAAATATGTAATGTTTCTACAGAGTAAAAAGATGATAGCTCTTCTCTAATGCCAACCAACGTGGGAGAATCATAAATTTTAGAATTTAAAATGCTAAATTGGTGAACTGGACAGAAAAAAAAAATGTTCTGCGACAATCTTCTTTTACAAATAGCATTTTATTTGAGTTTGAAAGAATATTTAACAACATACATTGTAAAACTGTAATATTAGATTTTTTAATATTTTTTTCCCTTTCTTTTTCTTTTTTTTGGGGGGAAGATAGATTCTTCTTCTTCTCCAATGGCTCGACATGCCTGAGTGGGCCCTGGCCTTCTCCAGGCATCTATACTTTTGGCAACTGTTTTCTAGTTTTTTAACCTGTAAAATATTAAGATCTTTTTTGACATAGTCAATCCATCTTAGCGGGGGTCTGCCCCGAGGTCTATTTCCCATGAGCTGTTCCAGAAAGATTTTCTTGTAGCAACGATCTTCATTCATTCTAGCCAGATGGCCAGCCCATTTAAGCCTCTGTAATTTGACGAATTTTACAATATCAGGTTGTTTGTTAGTTTTATAGAGCTCTAAATTAGATCTTCTTCTCCATGATACATTCACTTGCACTCCACCAAGAATCCAACGTAAGGTCTTTCGTTCAAAAATTCCCAGAGCTTCTTCATCATGTAAAGTTAATGCCCAAGTCTCTGATGCATAAGTCAAGACAGATCTTACAAGACTTTTGTAAAGAACAATTTAGTTCTAGGAGGTGAGATTATAATGGTATTAAACTTATGTAATAGAAAGTTATTTGTACATTTGAATAAAAATAATGTATGATACTCTTGGCTGAAAACATTTAGTTTTAACCAAAAATATGTAATGTATGTACAGTCAGTTTTGTAATGCAAAACGCTGAAGATTTAAACATTGCTAACATTTAAACATTGCTGAACATTTAAACATTGCTGAACAAATGCGCTGAAGATTTAAACATTACAATGCAAAACATTGTGCATTGTAATGTTTAAATCTTCAGCGAATTTTTTTTTTTTAATATTACGAAGTATTTTATTAAATGTGAATAAATTGTAGAAATTTTTTAAATGTATTTAGATCATTTTCAAATTTATATTCTGCCTCCCTCCAAATTTCTGCATACCCAATAACTATTTTAGCTATTTTTTTTAATCGGCCTTACAGTATTTCGTGCTAAATTAATGAAAAGTAAAATGAGGTAGCTGAAATCGCTTTATAGCTTTATAAATCATTTTTGCTTGAAAGAAAAATTTTAAGCTGGGGAGTTATTAGACCTTTATCATAAATTTGAGGTAGTTAATTTACTGCCAGATGTTAAGTATAACACTAAATTTTTAATCTTTACAAATTTATTTTAATTTTTTTCTTAGATCGTTTTGCAAGTCTAAATGGTATTATAATTTTTTACATATTTATTACAGAACTGAATTTTTCATGTTTTCTTTTTAGAGAAAACCATCTGGCAAACAAGAAATTATTCTCCTACTACTCCATTAATCCACCATAATACTAGGGAACAAGTAGCAGAAAATCATATCAAAACATCTTCCAGCTTTAGCAGCCAATCGCAGCCCACTAATACTGGCTCCATTTTGAAGCCCGTTCATCATTTCGTTCGAAAAAAAACTCGAGTTATCTTTTCAGAAGCTCAGTTACATGAATTAGAGAGGAGATTCAAGCAGCAACCATACCTTTCTGCTCCAGATCGAGAAGAACTGGCTAATTTCCTTAAACTCACATCCAATCAAGTCAAGATATGGTTTCAAAATCAGCGATACAAATATAAGAAGCAAGTGGCGGATAAAAAATTGTAGTAAGTAATATGGGTAGTGTGAAACATGTCGGTTCGGATTTCATTAACAAGGTGCGGTATGTCTAAATTCAATATTGCCTGTTTGTTATGTTCAACTCTTATCTTTCTACAGTTTTATCAAATTATGAGTAGTATTATTTTAACAAAAGAATGGATTTTTTTAATGCGCATTTAAAATTTTTAGTTATTGTTATGAAGAAGGTCGCAAAAATAAGTTTATTCTGTGAAAAAGATTTATTTTTATGTTTATTTACATATTTCTACCAGTTTTTTCTTATAAAATTATTTTATCTGCAAAAGTGTGAATGCGCATATAAATATTGTCAAGAAATATTGAAGTTTTTATATGTTTTTAATATAGCTACTGATTATTAAAGGAAAACATTCGGAATCTTTGATGTGCTGTTTTGGGTTCTCATTTGATTATTTGGAGCTCTGTTAATTTTTTGTAATAAAATTATAATATTCTGGGTTTTTTATTATTGTCATTAGAGTTAGTTTCCCTGCAGAAATTTCTTTTTGAAAATATCCCTTCCCTGAACCAGATACCTCTCCCATGTTTTGCATTAATCATTTAACCAACAAACTGTTTTGAAATAAATATATCTGGTATTGATAAATTCGAGAGGTTCTAAGCTTAAGTATAATGTGATACTCCTGAAATGACGAAACAGGTCAAAATGATTGCATCATCATTTGGAAAAGCACACTTCGCGGGTGTTTATATTGAAAGTGAATCATCGTTCGGGGACTGAGTTGCTGGTAGGAAAAGGCATAACACCGACAAATATTCATGAACGCATGGATGCAGGATGTTGTGATACAGGACCTTCCTGTTCCATTGTCAAAAGTAAGCTGCCGTTTATAGTCAAGAGAGAGGTCACCTGAAAATCATCCCGGACCACACAGCAATGTGGCTGCTGCTGCTGAAGAAATGTGTGCTAAAATCAAGAAATATGTGATAATAAAAATAGGCATCCGTTTGGATCAGTGGAAAAAAGTCGCATGAAAATCTGGCGATGCTGAAGGTCTGCACCAAACGGGTACTCCGAATTCACCAATGGTGGTAGTACAGGTGTAGTCCCCTCCGCACTGGCTATTAAGCTTCGCCCAAGTTTTGATGGAAAACATCCCGGGGGGGGAGGGTTCAAGCCTGTACCATCCCGCTTCGCCTACCACCAACCATTCGATAGGACTTTCGCCTTGCCATATGTTTTGAGTGCCCCTTGCCGCAAAGACGATGCAGCACTTACAGTGCAAACATCCATGCCTTCTCTGGTATTCAAGCTCGTACCCAAGATTTCAGCAGTCAGAATCTGTAACCACTGAAGTGGTCAGGATGGCAAAATAAAGAAACATCATGTCGAATGCTTTACGAGAGCTGTTTATAATAAATCCCAATGAAAAATTTTTGTGTGCGCCCAGTGATCGTATTCAGTGTGGCTTTACTGCTGTAGGCCAGAAACGAAACAAGTGGCTTAGCGTGGAATCGCTGTATACAGGGTGTTCGGAAAATGTCTGGTAGAAATGAAAAGGCAGGTAGAAGGATTAAAATAAAGAGATTTTAGCGTGGTAAAGTGATATGTGGTAATAAATGAAAGGTAAAAGCATTCTACCATTGTGAATGCATTGCCTGTGCCAGTTTCGAGTGGTACCGTTACCCGAAAGGGTTTAGTTAGCCGACATGCATTCTATCTGTAGGTGTGCAGATGGAAAAGTAACAGCTACTCGAAGGAGGAACATGGGGAATTTTACCTCTTTTTAGTAGTTGCTCCGTTTCAGCCGCAGTTTTATAGATAAAATTCGTATTGGCGAGATTCACGTTCATGTAGCTCGAAAGCCATGCGGAGAATGACAATTTACGGCAGCTGAACTCTTTTATCTTCCGCTTAACATCGCACTATAGCATCTTATTTCACCATTTTGGCACACAAACTCCATTACAAAATTTCCTTGCTTCGGTCTCCTCCATCAGCCTTTACATTTTTGCCTACATTACATTCAAATTGCTCTTTAGCACTGCTGATTTCATCTTCTTTAACGTTTTCCTGACCTGGTCTTAATGTCTTGTTCATGTTTAAGAATCTTAAGCAGCGTCTGCATGGCTCACGGTACAACGATGATGATATGAAGTTCAGGAAATGTTTCAAAGGTTGTGATAAAACATTTTTCTGCTGGATCAGTGTTGTACCATACATATATTATTAGCCTTGTTCTACCGTTATGTATTTTGAAACAAAATCGAACTCTTTCTGAAATGACGTAGCGATATTTTACCATAATTCGATCTTCTGTCTCAAATTATGCATAAATACTGATTTGTTAAATCATAATACAAACCGTTTTGGCGATATGTGCGTTTAAATCTTACAAAAGCATCTACTTCTTATGGTAATTAAATAAATGTAATATCATCATTTTTATAAATTCAACTTCCACTTGCTTCCATGCTTACTTTCATACAATAACAAGACATTATTTTTTTTTATTTCGCATCTTCTGTCGTGTTAATGTCAAACTCGATTACATAACGTTCAGGGAATGGTTATTTTAGATACACATACTGAAGGAGAAGAATGAACTACTTGGTTAGAGCAATTTAAAATTTTTTTAACTTCGCGATTTAAATTGCACAAAGGAAAAAATTCTTTTTAATAAACAAACATAATTATTTTGCTTAAAACTCTTACTAATGAATTAAGATAATAAGAATTTTCTTCCATCTGTCTGAGTTAAGCAATAATACTTTTAACATCATTGCTTTGGAAAAATCTGCGTATTTTCATACGGAGAAACTTCCTTTTAATCGAAGGACTCGCTATTCGGAAGTTTCCATATGTATAATATGAAGATGAGTCATTTTCCGATGAAGAAAATTATGTGCAGACAACCCTTCTGCTAGGCTTATAGTTTTTCGTGTGCCCTGCGATTAATTAAAACTCAGCTCAATCAATAATATGACAATTTAATTAAAATTCAGTCTTATATTAAATACAGAATCAGATTTGCAGTCGTTTTCTCAACTGTTATAGAATTATTTCTTTATCCCTGAAGTATGTATAATAAAACTTTTTCTGTTCAGAGTATGTTAAATAAATGTATAGAAAGGTCACGAAAACATCTATATTGAGCGATCAATAGGTCACCTCAACTTTTTAAAAATATTTTGCTCTTAAGCTAATATAAAAAATCAATATAATAAATATATGGTTATGTAATAAATTGAAATCGTAATTTGCGGGACAGGTGATGAATGACGTTGTAACAGTAAAATTACCTTAAATTGAAACTATTCTGTTGAATCAGGAATTATACAGAAATGAATTAAAAACTATTGTTTCTTAGAAAAGTCATCAGCACATTTAAATAAACATCATATAATCCTACTTCGTAACGTCATAAAAGTGTTTTTTATAGGCAGATACTTCTGCAATAAGTTCAAATTTTAACATATTGCTCATGTTTATAGAGTTCAGTCATAATCCTATCAATGCATAATAATACTGTTACTAATTTTGTATTTATTTAGCTATTTATTTAGAATTGTAATTAAAATCGTTTTATTTTCCCGTGCAACGCAGACGAATTTGAAGAGAAAGCTACGTCGGAAAAGTAAAAATACAAGAGCGTGTGCATTTAATATTTAATAAATAAATATCTCGTAATTGCTGTTACCATCCAAAAAAATCCAGACAACAGATTTTACCAGAATGTATCGTGAATAATTAAAACGCCTCAGTTGCTGTATGTTTACTTAGCATTGTTATTGATCGTAGTGAATTTGCTGTGACATTGGATTAACTAACTTTCTCTGTTTTGAATGAGTTCTGTTTAACGTTTGAGATATTCTGATATTGCACGAATATCTCAGATCTCTGAGGAAATATTTCAGCATTTTGTTTTATTTCTTGTGAAAAGAATAAATTTTATTAACTTTTTATCGACTTGTGCATTCAATCCCTTACGAACCCGTACGCACGCAACAATACGATATAGAATACTGTTATTTACGCTGTGTTGTTATGTAGAATATTTTATGCTAAAAAGTTGCGAGAAAACAAAGCAGATACTCTGTGAATTGAAGAACTAGTGAGCAAGAAATCACTGTGTACATTGGGGAGAAAGGGGAAGTAGGAAGTGATTTGGTGGAAGAAGTGCTGAAGGAAGACAGAATCACGAGAAGGAGTTTGATGAGAGACCGCAATTTTGGGACGAAAGAGAATGGCCACGGGAAATTTTAACTTAAATGTACAAATCTGAAAACAAAGGAGAGTGTAACACTTCGTGAACACAAGCTCTGCCGATATAGTTCTAGCGATCAAGCATAATATGACAGGGATGAAATGTGTTCTCCGGATTGTCAGTGTTGTAAACTGAGAACAAAAGTAAGGTTTTGTAGAAGTGAGAATTCCCCGCCCCCGCTGCATTTAATTACATCCTTTCAATAGTTCCAGTATTTTAAGGCATATTAAACCCGTTCTCATAAATTGATTGCACCTGGAGAAAACGCTTTTGACATGTGGGTGGGAGCTGTTCGGTTCTCTCAACTTGATCATCAAAAGGCTCGTTTCCCAGAGAAAGACAGATATACATTCAGTTAAAATCGATTTTTAAGGTAGGCTTATTATAAAAATAAAATTTTTAAGATGCATAGAAGTTTCTACTGAAATTGTGCTTCAATTATATAAAAGAAATATCGGATCCCTCTTATTAAAGGCTGGGCTCCGATGCGCTCCAGCTTGAATTAAGATTTATCACAAAAACTGAGAAGTACCGGAGTGGGTTTGGGTGTGTTCTGTCACAATTTAAGCTCTGTCATCAGTACTTTCCTGGCGGTATTTTGCTGTCCGGTTCGGGGTGTTTTCTCGCCCCCTTTTTTAAAGCCTTGGCCTTAACACTGGAGAACGGGTCATAATAAATCCGTGACATCAACTGCCATTACTAAACTCAAAAGATTCAGGAGCGACGGTTCTGCGAGATAGCTAAATGATAACGTTCCGCTCGGTGAACGCGTTGAGCAGGTGTCAAAGTTTTCGGGATCCAACGGATCTAAGATTTCTTATACTAAAGGTTCCAAAGAGAAGATTGGTTGTCGTGCTGCTTGAAATGTCCAACAAAGCTGCTACACGTCGCATGGAAATTGATCTGTTCTCAACAACAATGAGCTCAACAGTAGCCATGATTTCCTTGGTGGTGGAGGTAACCAGTCGGCCAGACCAAGATACATCTTCGATTGAAGTTTCCCCACGTTTAAAGTGCTGACTCATATGGCAGCCGCGGTGTGTGCAGAAAAGTCTTCGAATCCGAACATTCGTCGAATCCTACCGGTAATGGGTCGAAACTTGCTTAAAATAAAGAACTTACTTTACAGTATTGATAAGCCCAGCGCTTGTATACCAAGCCTTCTACCGGCAAGTTCAAGTCTTGGGATCGACATAGGTTTTAAATGAGCAGCGTAGGACCGTGCTTGCAATAAGTTGAAAGAAACGTCAAATCAGTTCTTAGGTGTGAGAAATATGCAACTGGGGTACACTACTTAAGAAGTATCAGGGGGAAAAGAAGTTCTGTTTTGAATCAAAATCGGCAAGTAATTTTCTGCGAATAAAGATTGTTTAGCTTACTTGAAGTTTCCTCCATTTCATGAATTTTTCGGCAATATCAGCTGGAAGTTCGGCACCTATGACAATTTATCTCACTAATATTCTTGTAATAAGAGTTTCTGTATCAGTATCAGAGGATATAAGAATTCGACTGGATCAAATATAATGTTGGCTGCATGTAAAGTTAAGCATTTAGTTGTCAGTTCATCAAAAGATTGATTAATATTTAGCAAATCACAGTTTAATTCATCTTTACTAACATTCCATACTACGCCTAACAAAGAAAAGAATTCTTTTGCATCAATGGCTTGAGTTTCCGATGCTGGTAAAATATTAGAATTCTCAATTAATTCAAAGGATGATGGTTTATTGAATATCGATCCTTAATTCATCAAGATCAAATTTTCTGAAAAACATTATTTCTGTATGAATTCGTTCAGCTCTTCTAAAGTATCTGAACTTGACTGTATACGTCAATTCTTTTAACTGTACATCTGCATTGTGCAGATTTTTAGCTGAAATTTCAAGCTAATATTCCAAAATAGCTATAAGCAGAAATAAACTGGAGTTTACAGGAAAAATGACACGTCTGTTTCTAAATATCTTCATACTATCATAAAAAGAGTCAGAGGTTATCCGTTCTTCTCGGTTATATCTATCTATAAAAGAAAAAAATTTTGGTTGTAGCTACATATTTCTTTAATCTGAAACGACTCGGAATGGTAGCTACTGATTTGATGAAGTTTGGCCTTCTTTCGCACGCTTGTTCA
>KK112159.1:765019-786853 GCA_000611955.2 Stegodyphus mimosarum
ACGAAGAATTGTAGTAGTGGAATTCTTTTTCTCCATATAAATAAATAGGGGCAGACGTGATCATCTTCAAAGCCAGGTCAACTGTCTGGATTATATTTTCGTCTAACCATTCTTTCGAGATTTCTTCATAGGCGGTGACACATTCATTTACCTATAAGCTTAATTTCAAGCTTTTAAAGTATCATTTGTTTGTTTTGCGAGGCGGCGTTTTCTTGTACTCAAACTAGGAAAACCTTCATTATCTCTTTTCAAGGTTTTATGAAAACATTATGTAGTAGTTTTCAGGTGGATCGGTAATATCAAGATTTTTACGAAAATATTGAGTATTTGTCAGCTGGTTCGGTAATGCCAAATACATCTAAGTCTTAGAAATCGCTAATTTTGTTCTCTACAAAATATTGAAAATACTGAATAAATTTCAGACCGTTTTTTCCATATGTGTGCTTCTTAATCGAATTTGATGGGCTACTTATCTGTTGGATAGCCGTAAAAAATTTCCGGTAAGAATTTTTTTCAGCCCCTGGATCAATAGATGTATCTTCGTTCCCATCGACGGATATATCTGCTTATATTTAATCCTTTCAGGTTTAAATATAAACAGATATATCCTTCGATTTCATGGAATTTAGTGACTACGATCTTTCAATTCTTTTGTTCACGGGCCATTGCTTATTCTTGATGCATCAAAACATACTTTTCTTGACCATAAATTTCGAAATTGCATCTAAAACTTCTACTGAGACTAGTTCAAAGCACATCATAATGTTGGTGTGTTTATACAACTTCAATACCTCCGAAAAGATTGTTAGTTACTTTTTTTCTTATAAAGATGTATAGCCAAATAGCTAGAGTTATTTGTCTTCTCAGATAAAACTTTTGAGATATAGTGTCAACCAAAACTCTGACGATAAATTCTCTCTGCGCGTCCCTGAGACGGATGTTCAATGTTTGCATCGCAACTTCTTGAGTGGAAGCTTATTTAGGAAGTCTTTCTTAGAATCTTTTTCACCAGTCTTTGCTTCGTGATCTAATTTTTGAGTTTTGTTTTACCAACTGGTTTGTTTCTGAAAATGACAACGCGATGTCTCTTTGAACATCTTAACGGATTCTTGCACATTTTACAAGAATATTCCATTCTCAAGGTAATAAAGTAGCATTCGTTCTTCATTAGAAAATTCTTCTTTTCTTCCGAGATTTCCTGGAAGGATTTACAATCTTCTATATTATGCTTATTTCCACAAAAGAACGCAAATATGTTTCTTCAAATCTTTATCTTATAAGTACTAAGAAGTCTCAGCGCAATAGGAATGTCTTTACGAACTGGATTTTTAAACGCAGTGTTTATTTTCTGCTCTTCAAGGCTAATGCGTGTACCTTAGCAGCGTATTTATCAGACGTTAACGCCCTGAATCTCAAATGGTCTCAAATGAATTTAAATGCTATTGCGTAACTTCAATGAGTTTATTCCTTACGATTTACTTTCGTTTTGCAAACTAACATTTTTTTCCAAATACTGTTCTATTGTTTCATATTCTTTATTGAAATCTTCTTCAGTATATTTAGCATAAATTTTCAGACTATTAGTAAATTATTTGCCACTATGATTTATTCCAATTGAAATTTAGTTGTGAATAAATATTGTAAAGTTTCTTGATCTCCTATTGTTTCCATCTTCATACATGCCTCTAATTTATTAACAGTTTTCGTGAAAATATTTCGTAAAGACATTGTTATTCCATTGTTAATATATAAGGAATTAACAAACCTGGCACACCACTTTGGCGACCAAAAATAATATGCCGGTAAACGATTGAGTTACAAAACGAAATGAAAAGTAAACAAATTAACTTACATTTTTTTTTTTTTTTCATATACAGGGAACCGAAATAAAAACGAAAACTTCTTCGATGACGTAAAAATCCAATCATATTTCTTGCTAATATTTAATAATAAAAAAAATAAAAACATACAAATAGAACAGAGTATGATCATAGTAACGACTGTTTGTTGTCTACCCAAGTTAAGCTGAACCTCTCCATGTTTCTGAGCATGGATGAAAAATTCAATCCATTTGCATTAAACGGCAGACAGTTTCGCTGAGATTTGTTGGTTTATTTCATGTTTTGGCAAGATCTTGCCGCAAACTAGTTTTTCAAATACTACATGGTACATGGGTACTCAAAAAGTAAGAATATCAGAACGTTTGCAGTAAATAATAAAGAAAGAATATCAGTGTTTACATGGTAGAGAAAATCTAAGAAACATTCCTCTCTCCTCTAAAAGGGGATCGAACTACCCTGGCACGCTTCCAATCAGGAGTCTAACATCAGTGCATAGACTGTACATTCTGAACTCAGTCTTCATTTCGCTTCAGTTCGCAGTTTCTCGTAGTCAATTCTCAGTTCATAAATGACTGTGACGCTTTCGAAACCTTAATCCTTCCTCTGGTAATTTATAGTGCGTTCTTGTAACTCGAGTACAATATTCTATCTTATTTGCTTTTATGGCTATTATTTATTTGGAGACTGTAGAGAAATATGATGTCATACAGCGATAGCAGCGCCCCCACCTGAAGTAGAAAAAATTAATTAGATGTTAGATGCTAGACGGGAAAGGCGTACTAAGCCTTATCCTTTGTTTTGTAGAATTCCATATGATGATTTATTAGCTGTTTAACTGTATATAGTGTAAATAAATATTTAAATTAACGTTTCTTCGAATCAATGATAGATATAGATTTCTTCATAGATAGAATTTCGACTTAAAATTAGCCTTTCGCTACAGAGACCATCATCTATATCTGAACAGCTTCAGCATTACCAGTAAAAATAAAAACGTTTTTTATCTTCAAAACAATCAAGCGTTTTGTGACTCACTCATTATAAATTTGAAAAGCACCCGCAAAAAGTTTAGTATTATTAGTATATTAAGGGTCCTTGTTGTACAGCCACATCAGCTAAGCTCAAAATTTTTATCATAACACTTGTAAGATCTCCTGTCTCCTGTCTTTTGTGTGAAATCTGGAGAGTAGCACAGAAGAAGGATTAAAACTACCCTTTATTACACTCTTTAGATTATTTACAATACGTCAACTCGAAGCTAACACACTACGCCTCTGTTTGGGCGGTAACTGAAACAGTAAGAATCAAACTTAACAATTTGAAGATAGATTTTAACAAGTAGTAGAATTATGCTACAGGGCTCAGATAATCCTGTTTCCTAATAAAGCGTTGATAAATTTCGTGGCAGCAAAATAATAGTTGTTACGCCACGTTTAACCAGCAATAACTGCTAAGCCGAAGCTCGCGCTACAACATGCACAGAGTTTTCCCATACTCTCTAACGTTCCCTTCTAGAACTTGATTTTCAAACTTTTTCTCCCTCTGGTAGAATTTGTGTTCCTTTACGCGCGCTACCAAATTTAAATATTCTGGCACTGACAACTAGAGGAATGAAGGCATATCGGAAAGAGCTTCAAATTAAATTTAACTGGTTATTTAAAATAAATATAAATCCCTACGCAGTTAAAGGTTAAAATCTGTTAGTCTGAAAGTTCTTACGACAGGAAAGAAGGATTTGATACCCAGAATTCCATCCGTCCAATTTGTTTTCGATCTAATTGTGGATAGAAGTAGACAGGTAGCTTTTTATGCGCGCTACTTCAGTGAAATAAGTAATCCAACTTAATCTGGTTTTTTCAGGCCTTCATTTAGATATATAGTGAAACTTTCATATCATTCAACCTCAAGATACATTTTAAGTTGTTTATCTATGTTGGTAAACTCCGAATAGAATCCGACACGCAAAAAAGAATATCCGATCTTCTCAGATCGTTATTAAACTTCCTTACCTAAGAAAGTTGCATCGAAAGTTCACTACATGTTACCTAGCTAAATAGAGATGCGTTGCACAATATAAATGCAAAATTTCGTATATTTAGAATTAACGTTGGGTGAAAAATGTGGGCAATAAACGTCCGTTTTGCTCGCCTTGGCAATAGTTGTGGGAAATCGCTGTCCTTATCTTAAACGCAGAGTTATTTATATACAGTTTGAGCCATTTATTTCTGTTTTATGGGTTTACATTCATTATAGTTGACGAAGATCACCCCCGCAAAGGATAAATGTTGCGAGATTACTGATATACTCCTATAATCCATTGCTTTTTAAATAAAAAGAAGAGAAGGATTTTTTTTCCTCCATGATATTCGAATGCTTTCAGTTTTTAAAGCAAAAGACAATGGTATTATCTACTTAAGCGAATAATAGACACTTCTGATTTCGATCAATTATATAAATGCTGTGAGATAATAATAATAATAATAATAATAATAAATTCAGGTAAATGATTATGTAGTGTAATTTTTATTTCAATCTAATTTAACCTAATTAAATTTAAACGTGAAGAAAATCGACAGAATTAAAAGAATTGTGATTTCTGATTTTTTCGCATAATGTAAAACTAAAGCCATTACTTTTTAGGTAGAATTTTGCAAAGTCAACTTCAAGGTTTCGCCACCAGAGATCATATAGTATGTCAGTTTGGAAATACAGAAATGTGATCAGTCTTTCTCGTCGACATTCTCACATTTCAAAATACTCCCCTTTCTTGTTTAAGGTTTTTGAAGGCAAGCATTATGTTCCGGAGCTTTTCATATTTCAAGAAGCAAGAATTTATCATTTAAATCCAAAAAAAGTTTCATGTTTATTAAAGCATTAATGTTTCTTGTATTAAGGGAAAGGCCTTTACTTTTTTAACTGAGAATTTTTTACAAATTTAAGTTCTTTAAATATGTTCTAAAGCGGAAACGAAAATCAAACTCACAAATATTTTACTTCTGTACATTTACATGTATAATATTAGAATGATAAAGCACCATATTAAAAAAAATTACAATATCTGACGCCTAATTTTCTTTTTCCATAAATCTAAATTTTATTTTACGAATATATTTTCGCTATTTTCTTCGAATGCAAAATTCATATTTAACCTTAAGTATTAGTAAGCCACGCAACTTAAGCAATTTATTAAACAATAAAAATAATTGCTTTTATTTAAGCAATTAAAAAATGAACTAAATATATTTCTACCTAGTTGGGGTTTTCTGTATGTAAACATAAATATGACCCAGAGAAAGTTCTCTACGAAGGCATCCCTTCCTTATGTAGATAGCCCTCGTATGTTGTGCTTTAATTAATTAAGCAACGAGCCCCCCCATCCATCCCGTGAGGGGGGAGTAACAAATTTATCTGATTCTATACTCAACATGGTTTGTTCAACAAGGCTTGGATGGCTCAGTCCGCTAAAAGCTAGCAGTTGTTCCGTCCCACTCATGGCCAGTAGTTAGCTTAGTTCGCTATATACTGGTAATTGGATTCAGGTTCGAACACAGGCGAACGATGGTTGCTCTTTGAGTGTGTAGAGTCATTAGGCCTTTTAGGAGCAGGATTGACGAAAAATGAGCAACGCCTTCGCCGGGAATCGAACCACAGACTTCTCGGTTACGCGTCGAGCGTGCTGACCACTACACCACGAAGGCATGCGAGGAAGACCGGAGAAATACCTTATAAGTGTTTCTCGTGGTTACCCTATGTGGAATGTGAATACGGCGTGGTTTCCTTAAGAAAGACCTCTGCAGATAGCCCTCTTATGCCTTTTCATATTTATTTTATCTAACATAACTTCTTTCTTGCTCCCTGTGTAGAGACATTAGGTTATTTCGAAGCAGGAGACATGAAAAATGAGCAACGCCTTCGCCGGGAGTCGAACCACGGACCTCTCGGTTACGCGTCGAGCATGCAGACCACTAAACCAGGAAGGCATGCGAAGAAGGCGGGAAAAATACCTTATATACTCCCCCTTTTAAAGGGCGACTGGGGTTTGGGGGACCCACTCGCCAAATTCCGGTGGTGGAGAATCATCATCCACCACCTTTTTTTAGTTCGGACGCCAGTGTAGAGACATTAGATTATTTCGAAGCAGGAGACATGAAAAATGAGCAACGCCTTCGCCGGGAATCGAACCACGGATCTCTCGGTTACCCGTCGAGCATGCAGACCACTACACCACGAAGGCATGCGAAGAAGGGAGAAATACCTTATACCTGTTCCAAATGTTGTAAGTTTGGCTGCATAAGATTTTTTTAGCTTTTCCCGGATATGGCACAAATACGAGCGAAGTTCCCTAAGAAAATCATTAACAAAATAATTCCTTAAGTAGACAATCCTTGTATATTCTTTGCTATAATTAAGTAACTCAATATTTTACGAAGCTGCAAGTTTCAAACAATTCCCAACTGTATCATGTTTTCAAAATTAAGTACATTTAATTTAAGTCTTCAGTTTTATTACATAATATCTGAATTCTTTTCATAAACTGATTGACTCATATAAACTGATGATAGTTCGCCCAAGTTTGAATTGGGAGGAATGGGGTTGCTACATGGGTGTTTACGTGGTTTTTTATTATCTGTAATATGAATACGAGCCAATTTTCATTTGAACGTCCTCCACGAATGCATCTCTTCTCTTAGATAGCGCTAAGCAGATAGCAGAAAGTGGCACTCAGATAACATTTATACAGTAAACCTCGTTAATATGAATGTCGAGGGATCGAAAAATCAAAAGTTCGTGTTATAAAAATTCGTAACAACTAGGGACTCAAATTTTATTTTTGTAATAATTTTTTCTATGCATTAACCATTATATAGCAGACATGGCCAAACTGCGACTCTCCGACCTCTTAACTGCGGCTCGCGAGTTACTTGCGATTCTTTACCTGCTGAAATGCGACTTGTTTTGAATAAATATAGTTTAATTTTTTGATACAAATGAAATTTTAAATAGACATTATGCAATACCACATTTCTTTATTAATTGCGAATTTAATTTCTGATATTATGTATGTAAATTTTGATAGATTTCAAATTGTCCACTGCTGGCTTATCGTCAGAGCAACAAATACGTAAAATTACAAACAATTCCATTTCTGGTCATCATTATTCCGGTTATGTTACTTTTGAACAGGCAGGGCCGGGACGAGGGTGAGGCACGTGCCTCAGGTGAACAAATAGAAGGGGCGCCAAATTAGCTATTCGATCAAAAATTCAGAAATTTACTTTTAAAATTTATGTTTTTTAACTTTTAATTTCGGAATTTCGGAATACGTCAGTGAAATTAAAAGTATTTTGTGTTATAAACAATCCAGCTAAAAAAAAAAAAAAAAAAAGAAAGGGGAAAAAAAAAAGAAAAGAAAACTTAGTAGCATTAACTTGTTCTCAAAAGACATGAGCTTTCATAGTAATGTATATTTTCTAACATTAAAATTTGTTATTAAAAGTAGCTTTAAGGAACTAATTACACTTTGTATAAAGAATTGTATAGACTAAACTTTCATAAAAAATGTATTACTGCCGACATTAGTTGTTCTTTGCTGTCTCTCATTAGTTTCACTTGAGTTCTTTACTTAATTATAACAAATTTGTCAAAGTCTGAACATAGACAGCGACATAGCTGCTGTGTTTTGCAATTTTATAAACGTTTGGAGGAATAGCATCCGAATAATAAACAAGGGTAACTGAAAATGAAATGTACCATATTAATAATCACTACACTTTTTTTGGGGGGAAGGTATAAAATTTTCCAATAAACGAGGCGCATGAATCGAAATTTTTAGCTTGTATTCACATTCATGTTGCACTGGAACTGTATGGATTGTTTCATTTAAAAGTATTTCTGAAGCAGACGCTGAACGATTAAACAAATGGGTTCATTCTTTGTCAACTAGGATGTAAAGATATAAGGTAAGATAATTTTTTTTAATAATTTTGTTATTTATATTGAAACAATAAAATACATTTTTCAGTTTTAGAGAACTAAAAAAGGAGGTTTAAAATTTTAAGTACTTTGTGGAAGATTTAAGACAAACTGTTCTGGATAATTCTAATTAATTGATTTTGACGTAACAAATACCTTTTAAAAAACTCAGTTTTTTTCCGTTGACTCTAACAGGATCGATATAAAAATATATTTAAAAGATATGCTTCTTGCTAAAAAAAATTAAGAAATACTCATTGCTGTGAATAAAAAGTAGACACCTGTCATAGTCGCGAAATTTAACACATAGAATTTTTTTTGAGTTAATTGATTAAATCCTGCTAATTTTAAAATTATGCTTTTATTGTCGAGATATCATGAGATTGCTAGGAAAAAAAAAGTGTCTGACAGTCAACCTATTGGCATATTTAAATTAGATGGTATATAAATTTCTGCTCAAGCCCAAGTAAGCTTTCGTCCGGGATGGGGGTGGATAGTTTAACTAATGAAAGATTCCGTGAATGTAGAAATGTAGAAATTATTACTTACCAGAAATGTAGAAATTATTACTTAGTAGTTGTTAAAAAGAATTTTCGTGATCAAAAATATCTCTTTAAGTGCTTAAATGAAAGACGCAATTTTAATTAACATACCGAAGAGGATTATTTGTGGAACTGCGTTAAAGGGGAGGGGGATGAAAGAACTGTAAAATACATTACACGCAAGAGAATTTCAACCAATGACGGAAACATGTTCGTATAATTTTAGAAGTGCGAAATGGTTTCAGTATAATAACCATACTCAGGTTTCATTAATTTTGCAATATACAAAGGATTAGTAATTTAAATTAAGAATTGTAATGAATTTTAATACATTAATAACATAACTGTGGTAAAACAACATTGCAAACTTTATATAATGAATCCATAGCTCGTATTAAAGTATGTGATATTTTTTGCTTCATAACAATCCGAACTTCACAATTTTCTACTAAGCGCAGTTCTTATCTCTTATAACCATATTCTTGTTTTCCAAATAAGTACTGTAAATAATTTTTTAAAGTATGGCAATCCGTTGTTCTTCGTTTACTGAGCCTATTAACCCTAAAGACAAATTTTACTGCGGTTGAAATGAACTGATTATGAAAGTATGTTTTTCTCACTGAAAATGTCAAGTTGGCAAATATAACTTTCTGGAGAAAATTCCTGAAGGCGCATCTTTTCTTATAGCGCAAAAGATCCATAATCTGTGAGGAAGGAAAATGGAACGCTATAATTAGCAAAATAAAGCGTTTATAAATGCGTTTCAAAAGAAAATCTTATTCATAGTCAAACAGAAATATCAAATGCTACGTCGAAAGTAGTTTATGGCACGATAATATTTTTTAAATATTTTATTAATACTTTTTGTTTTATATTTTTTCAATTCGAACATTATGTAAATTTCATTCAACAATAAATGTTTATTAAATTTCTTATGACAAAAAGTAAAATTAAGATAATTTCTTAATCAAAATCATTCAAAAATCGAATTTTTCACAGATGGCATCGAAAAAACCCAGTGGTGCTGAATACAAAAGAAGTAAAAAATTAAGAAATGACGTTTATCACAGCTGCACTTTATAGTTACAAGGCTGGCTGGCGAAATGCGGAAATTCAAATGAAAAAAGTAATTCATCAAAAGTAATAACTGATAGCTCAAAAGAAAACGTGGTTGAAGTTGGAGAACATAGCAACTTTGATTCAAATAAAAGCGAACAAGTAATTGAAATTTCTGGAAACGAGGATGATAATGTAACCATTAAACTGATTAACTTCAATGATCCTCCATCACGGCCAAAAATTTCAGACAAAATAAAATTTTTCTTAATAGAACATGGACCAGATCAAGGACAAGATGCTGATTTCAGAGAATCTGCTTCAGAGGATAGCAGAAAATTTTCCAGAGAGTGGTTTTTTTAAGAAGTGTTCTAAAGGGGAGGTAATACATCGCAACGGGCTTATTTATTAAAAAAGATATCTGTCGTTATTATGTTTTCCATGCATTCTTTTTTCCAAAAGTAAGACAGGTTCCACTACTTCCAATCAAAAAAGAGGTTTCAAAGATTGGAAAAATTTAAACCGAATTTCCGATCACGAAAATTCTATGTTTCATCGTGATGCTTATCTTCAATGGAAATATTTTGAAAAAAAAAATTAAAGGAGGTGGTTTCATAGATGATTCCTTGCATAAAGCAGAAGAATCAGAAAAAAAAAGTGGCGATATACCTTACGCATTATATTGGACATCATTTTATTTTGTGCAAAACACAATTTACCTCTTAGAAGTGCGCATGAAATTATTGGCAGTTCAAGTTCAGGAATGTTCCTAAATTTAATTGAATGAATAAGCCACTATGATAGAAATATGGCTTATCATATAGCTAATCATAGAAAGGGATCCGTTTCTTATCTGACTAATAAAGTACAGAGGCTGTTCGCACATTTTTTAGACGATGTATATTGTATTCACAAAACTAAATTACATAATATTCTTGTGTTTTAAATATTCTATTTGACATCCCTTATTCCGAACTAACTTTCGACACCGGAATTTTCAGGATAATAATGCCTTTTGAAGTGTCAGAAGAGGTATTCTATCCCATTCCTCCCGAACAGCTTTCCAGAGCCCTGTTAGGGTTTTGGGACAACGTTTGGATAATGCAGTTTTTAAAAGTCCGAAAGCACAAAAATCCATAGGTGACACATCGGGAGATTTAGTAGGGATATCAGTGAAGGGTATGGCCTTGATACCAGTTTTTTGTTCCATTTCTTTTAGGAAATTTACAGTGGATTTTGATGTGTGACTGCTAGCTTTGTCCTGATGGGAGTCCCACAGATTGATGGCGCTGTGGGTAAAGCGATGGTATTTCATTCAGAAAAATTGGCGATAAAATATGTTCCTGATAGTATTTGGAGTTAATCTTGACATTTTTTTGCACTCTCTGTATTTTTAACTTGCCATTATAAGAAGAACCAGCAACAATCATGAATCCCTTAGAAAAACTTTCTTTCGATTCTTTGAACCATGTACTTAAATTTTTTTCTCCCCTTTTATGATAATAAATGGCTCTTTTTTGTTACAGTCATTTAAATACACCCATGCTTCATCTATTGTGACAATTGTTTTCCATTTTTCTTTAGATAAGTGTTTCTCATTTAGAATTCTGCAGCGTGTTCTGCGTTGAGCGATATGCTTTGGAAGAAAACGATGCACATTGCGTTTTTTCGCTTTCTAAGATTTGAATCAACGTTTATCATTTTGTTTACAGTGGACACCGAGCATTTTAATGATTTTGCAACTGTCCTTTGACTAGAGGGATTTTCTTTTAACATTAAACAACGTACCTTTGCAATAGTCGAAGATGCCCGTTTTTTTCCTTTGATACTTGTTTGGAATTTTTGTCCCACTTGAGGCTCCAATTTGACGTTTGTTTCCTTTCTTGTTGATGATGATATTACCTATCGACGCTTTATATATCACAAAACCATGACTTTCACATCGTTTTTGGATAACGGAGTATGCATATTTCTCTTAGGAAAGAGCGTCAATGTAGCCTTCGAACCACTGCTTTGTTAAATTCGCCATTTTGAATAAAAACAAAACTTTCAAGCCACAGACGATAATTTTGACTTTCAAAAATATAGTACAATTGCAATTACTTCTTTTGCAGCAAACGATTTTTTATTACCGCTTAGCGAAATCGTCTAAAAAATGTGCGAACAGCCTCTGTATAAGATGAATTTATATTACTCTCAGGTAATCAATCATGTTCGATCTGAAATTCGTTCTAGGATCAAAAAGGCGAAATATATTTCTTTAATATTTGATTGTACCCAGAAGTTTCGTATCATGAGCAACTGTGTCAGATTATTAGATAACGTGTACATAAAAGGCGAATCCATATTTATTGAAGAAAGATTTATAGATTTTATAGAAACAAAAGAGAAAACTGGTAGTGGTTTAGCAAATGAAATTATTTATAAGTTAGAAAAGGATGGCCTCGACATTGAAAATGTTCGAGAACAAGGTTATGATAACGGGGCCAATATGGCTGGATTGTACAAAGGCGTGTAAGCCATTATTTGCCAAAGAAATGATTAAGCTACATATATTCCTTGTTCGGCTCATAGTTTAAATTTAGTACGCAAAAATGCCGCTTCAACAAATTCAAGTATGTTAATATTTTTTGGCTCTGTACAGAGGATTTTAAAATTTTTTTGTATCTTCAACGAGTAGACGGGATGCACTTATGGCCGTTTTGAAAACAACACTAAAAGGTCATACGGATACACGATGGTCATCAAGAGCAAATGCTGTTAAAGAATTAGATCTTCAAATAACAGAAGTACATAGATTATTGGAAGAATGGCATTCAATTATAAATCTTTGCAATGGGCTGAAAATAACAGCATTTTTAAACAAATCAATTTTAAATTTTAATGTTTGTTATCTGTGTGGAATTTAATACTGCAAAAAGTCGAAAAAGTAAATAAAGCCTTGCAGTCAAAAACTATAACTATCTATAAAGCCGAACGCTTAATAGAGGGGCTATGTCTTTCATTACAGGAAATGAGAGAAAATATTTCTCAATGCATTTTTGAAAAATGTAAAACTTCAGCTTTAAAGATGAATATATCATCAGAATTTGAAGAGGAACGAAAACGAAAAGTTAATGAATCAAATTGTGAGGAATCAACTGATATAAATTGTAGTTTTTCGGAAAAATATATTTTTATAGAAATTAAAGAAGTGTTCGACGTTTCAATTTCACTATTGAAATGGCGATACGAACAGTTAAATGAAATTTCTTCCGATTTTCAGTTTTTAACTGGTGAACAATTAATGTCATTAGATTTAAGTAATTTAAAGGCAGCAGTTTATAACTTAGCACTTAAATATCCGAATGATATGAACGCTGAAGAAATTCAGTCAGAAATATCTAGTTTTGAAAACCATGCTATTTCAATAATTCCAGACACAAAAGCAGCTACAAGCTTAGAACTTTTAAACATAATTCACGATTATAATTTAGTTCAGTCCTATCCGAATTTGGAAGCAGCGTTAAGAATTTTTTTAACGTGTCCAGTTACTGTAGCTAGTGGCGAAAGAAGCTTTAGCAAACTTAAAATAATAAAGAACTATATGAGATTTTCAGTAGGCCAAGAAAAAGTTTCAAACATGACCATTCTCTCTATAGAACAGGATTTAAGTAATCAAATAGATTTTGAAAAAATTATTGAGGATTTTGCTTCTTTAAAAGCAAGAAAAGTTAAATTATAAATAAACTTGAAAAGTTATGCCATGCATTTTGAGCAGATGTTTTATTTATACTAAATATTATTTGCCATTTTTCGAAAAGCATATTTTTAATGTTTACCATTTCAAAATTGTTAATTATTATGTATGTTTCACTTTGTGGAATATACAAAGTTATAATTAAATATTACTGTAAGAGTTACTGTATTTTCACTTAAAATAATTACTTTTAATGAGCATAAAATATATATAAATATAGTTATTTTGTTCTACATGTATGATTATATGTATATATGTGCAATAATGCATATATATTTGGACGTGTTTGTATAATGTTATGTTTTCAAACATCATTTAGTATTATTTATTTCTCCCCCCCCCCGAAATAGGTAAATAAATAATTTTGCATTATATACAGGGGCGCACATTTACCGCTTTGCCTCAGGTGAAAAAATATATAGGCACAGCTCTGTGAACAGGTACTGGTAATCGAAATGCACCGTTACGAAAATAATCTAAAACGCAATGCTAATACTTTTATTTAGTATTCTCTGTAATATTTTTACTCTCAAATTAAATTTACTGTAAATAAGTTTTTAGTCTCAAATTAATTTTATTGTAAATAAATTTTTACTCTCAAATTAATTACTCAAATTAACAACTACTTACATTCCTGTGTAATCTCATTGTTCACAACTGCTGTGGTCCATCTGGAAGGTTTGCTATTTGTTGTAGGGTACCACTTTGATTCAGTCCTTGAATGGCATGAGTAACTGCTGAAGAAACCTGTTTTGCTTGCAATCTATATACAGTTCTTTTAATCCATGGAAGGATTTTACGAGAACTTTATTTTTGGTGGCATGAGCCTTCAGCCTCTTACTTGGTAAGTAGACTTGTCTCAATTTTTCTGCGGAACTCATTCAAAATTAATTTCCTATCCCTAAGCAAGTTAGGCATTTTTATGCAATTACTTCACAGATTTTGCAACTTTTCACAATAATACGTTTAATGAACACTTTTACCCCACGAAACTCTATCTTTCATAATAATTCCTTGGTAATCCTAGGCAGAGATCATAATTTATTTCACCAGCGGTTGTGGATGCTGAAATATTTGGAATCGTGGGAAGAATCACTGGTTTGATAACGATTTATATTTTAGTCAAAATGTTTAATTCACATTTTATCAAATATTGTTATGCCAGATAGAGATCTTTCACCTTACACATCAAATCTTCATATCAATAACGTTGCATCAAGCAATGGGGATCAAGAGAACACAAACGTCTATCTGCGCCAAGGTTTCTGTCAAAATCGGCACATTGATATTGGTGAAATCTCTTTAGCTTGTGATATTTTCTCGTATTTTTTAATTTCTTGTTTGATGACCTTCTTTCTTTATACTAGGTTAGAGGCATTTTGCTACACTTAGTTAGAGTCGCCGGTAAATATCGGACTGGGTTAGAGGCATTTTGCTGCCCGACGTATCTAAAATTTTTCACCCCTTAGTACTGCTGCTCTACAGCTGCATCGATTGCCTCGGTTCTGATAAAGTTCATTAAAATTCTTTTAATATGTCGATACTTTTTGTCTTTCTCATTTTTTATCATTATGTACGTCTTACACGTCCTTCGTGAAAGCTTAGTAACCAAATGAAAAATTGTACAGTGATCCACTGCTTGATCACTGCTAATTTCAGGCAATAGGAAATTTTGCTCCCGTAAATGTTTATTTTTAAAGTCTGATCTTTTATTTCCTCTGCTTACAGATTCCATTTCAAACTCCATTTGAGATTTATTTTATGTACACAGTTAGGTAACCCAATAGAAAGTTGTATTATCTAACCGTTAGGCTCACAATAATGTATTGTAAACTTTCTTCTGAGTTATTTTACTTAGAAATTGAAGACAAGACGGTAAGTCATTTGACCGCCTTTATGGGTCCAACCGTTAGAATATGGTGGATCCGTACACGCATTTGGCAACGGCTTAGGAACTAAATTATTGTGCAGACGTCTTCCGTGTTACAAAAGGCCTCCACATCGAACATCTGTGCATATGCATGAAAATATGAAAAGTTACACGTTCATGTTATATCTGCGTTTGCGAAATAAATTCATTGTAGTAGTGATAGGTATGTTTTCTTTCTGTAAAATGTTCATTTTAAAAACAGCTGAAAATTAAACAGCTAGGTTGGAGAGTTCGGCTGGTAGACTGATTGAATACGTGCTCGACGAAGCGTTTATGTATCCCGGCATGAATTCCAGATTTATTATCAGTAGGTTATGTATATCCAGAATTATTGTAATGATTCAAGAGGTGGTTTCGAGAATTTTCAATGATGCGCATAAACTTCATTGTCCGTGTCCTAAATTATCGTTTGATGCGTAGTGTAATGATGTTTCAATGATGCACAGTGTAGTGATGTTTCAATGATGCGCAGCATACATTATTGCTAAAACGTTCCGACAGATTCCGTTGGAAACCACGCTGAAATGCTGTGTCAGTCAAGGCACTGATTATTCAAATATGTCTGAAATTGCAATCATGTTCCTTTTTTGGTGAATTCTTCTATACTGGGCATCAGTAAAAGCAGTTATTTCAAGTTTGCGAAAAGATTTTAACTACTTTTTAGGTTAGGATACAATGATTCGAATGATCTCTGTGTGTTGGGCTTTATATTAATTGTGTGCAGAAACAAAATTACTTTTTAAGCAAAAACCTAAACAAGTTGATAGCTTATTTTTAGGTAAATATTCTTTCCAGAACAAAAGTTTCTCTGCATTGTGCGTTGACGTGAATCATTTAATTTATCCTTTCTAAAAGACTGCTCGTGTCTTAAAAAAACACTCAGTTTTCTTTTAAATAATGATTTGTAGTTTATTCAAAGTTGCCAGTACAAAACTTACAAATTTTTATTTTCTTGGGACTTAACTTTTCTGAACACAAAATAGTAGATATAAGATGTATTTATTCATATGTATATGTAATCATACTAATCACATATTCATTAATTTACTTCAAAAGTTTCTTTATATTCAAAAACTGTCTCATTGTTTTTGAAACCATATAAATTTGTACTTGAGGCTGTCGAACGTTCATAAAATCTATCATGCGGCTCCCATCGTACTGAACTTTGGCCATCCCTGGTATATAGTTACATAAGTACTACGATATATTTATGTATGTTGTTTGTTGTTTATGTGATTACGGCAAAGCCTATAGAAATATCCACCTAAGACAAGGGATGCCTTCGTGGAGGACTTTCTAAGAGAAACTGGCTCGTATATACGTTATACATGAGGAAAACACCTATGCAGCCAGCTTGTTGGCGAGATTCGAACTTCGGACCGAACTACCAGTATTCAGTGACTTTACTGCTTTGGTGGGCCTGTTTTATGTATGACAGAGCTGCATTTGTTGATTGAAGCTCATTATTAACGTGACTGAAGCTCATTGTTGCCAAACTTACATTAATATGTATATTTTATATATTGAAATATTACCAGAAACATCTTTTATTACTTACTTTAATTTCAGTAAAATTGCATGTATTCAAAATATGATTTTAATGCATTATAAATTTGAATTAGATCAATTAGGTTGTTTCATTAAAAATAAAATAAATATTTGAATGATTAAAGAGCGAGTTTTTATTTTTAAATTACAAAGTTTGTAAAGCAATTAAGTTGGAAGATAAAGATTTTTAATCATATGCAATGGCAAGATTTTGGAAACTAGCCATTTACCAGGTCACGTAGAAGATAAATTAAAGATTTTAAGTTTATCGTAATAGCAACATTTGCCAAGTTGCATGAAAGACAAAGGGCATCGCGCTTATCGCATGGGGAAAACACTCATGCAGCCAGCTCGTAGGCGAGATTCAAACTTCGGACCTAACTACCAGTATTCAGCGACTTTACCGCTTTGGTGGCCCTATATTATGTATGACAAAGCTGCATTTGTTGATTGAAGCTCATTATTAACGGGACTGAAGCTTATTGTTGACTCCATGATCGCGATTATCGAACAATGTTTGTTACTTATGCTAGCTATATTTTAAAGAATTCTGTGTATTCTGTGAGGTTAACGGTATTAAACAATTAATGGTAACAATTAAACGGTATGGGACGTAAAAATTTAAAAAGTCTTTGAAATTTCGTATTAAGTAATAAAATCTAATGATACATCGTACTAAAAAAACAAATCGGAATTCGTGGTAACTGAAATTCACGTTAACCTATAAAACTTCCTATAAGATCATATACATCGCTGTCGAGATCGAAATTTCGTTCATGTTAACCGAGAGTTCGAATTCGTGTTAACGCTACTTGGTGTATATTGGTTTTAAAAAATCTTTTTCTTCTTAATTCATTTAAAAACGCATGAAAATGACTCCAATATTGTTTTACCTTCAGTTGTGTGAAAGAGAAAGTTATTCCTTTTTCCCGCAGAAAATATATGAAGATGATATCATGTACTGACATCATCGGTCTTACTCATATGCCGTTTAAGTTCCGTTGGCTTGCGTCATTTTTGGATAAAGTTTGACTGCAAAAGACGGAGGGAAAAAATTACACGAATCCCAACTTACAACCTGATATCTTTACAAACTACACCCAAATCATGTTCCCGACTTTAAAATATGCACACTCTCAAGTGTCCACGCGACTACTCTCCATCAAAAGGAACATTATCCTGCCATTACAGTCCATTATAGTTTGAAGAGCAAACACTGTAAAAAGCCAGGACTTTACTTCGCTTGCCATTCTTAGCGCTCCCGACTCCGGTTCTGACACTTAAAACGTGTTTGAACAAAAGCTATTGATTAGCGATCAGTTCGCCCTTTTTCTTTTTAGATAATAAACAATGTAATAAAAAAAGATCCAAAATGGGGGCTTTAAGGATCAAATTTCAGGTTTGTGGTAAATGGGCGAAATTGTAGAACAATGTTTGACCGGAGGATTGGCATTTTTTGGAACTTTGATTTTTGACTGCCAATGTGCTATATTTCAAGAAAACTGTTTTGTCACGATTTTCAGATATCCAATTTTATATTCATAAAAGACATCATATCAAAATTTATATTATGTGTATAGTGCTTTTTCTGTTGTAAAACAGAGAAGCCGGACCAAGATTTATGATAAGGAAAAAAAATTATATTTATGTAGTTAATGTTGAACCTCAGAAACATTTTTATATGTCTCAGTCAACGAACTGTGTAGTAATTAATGCAAACAAACAAAATCGAATGTACAAAGCGCAATAAATACAAAATAAATAATAAATAAATATACATAGAAATATTCATGTATTTATATGCAAAGCTTTATCATATCATGTATATTTTTACATACATTAATTTACCTATTATACATCTATTAATGTGGGTTGGAATATCCTTCTTTTACATACTGGCAACCCCCACAGTTAGATGGTTCTGCAAGCTGTGTGAAAGAATTCAGACGACTCGGTTTTTGAGACGGGAGATGGAAACTGTTTGATGTGACACTATCCCATTTGCGTGATGTTATGAACATTTCATCTTATTTCTTTTCATTTTCCTATGTTATCTTCGTGTTAATTATGTTCGCTTGTTCTGTCATTAAAACTACAAAAATGCTACCAATGTTTCCCTTAATGGTGCTGAGCAGCAGGTTACAAATTTTTATTTTCTTAGGACTTAACTTTTCTGAACACAAAACGGTAGATGTAAGATGTATTTATTCATATGTATATGTAATCATACTAATCACATATTCATTAATTTACTTCAAAAGTTTCTTTATATTCAAAAACTGTCTCATTATTTTTCAAACCTTATAAATTTGTACTTGAGGCTCTGGAACGTTCATAAAATCTATCATGCGGCTCTCATCCTATTGAACTTCGGCCATCCTTGGTATATAGTTACATAAGTACTACGATATATTTATGTATGTTGTTTGTTGTTTATGTGATTACGGCAAAGCCTATAGAAATATCCACCTAAGACGAGGGATGCCTTCGTGAAGGGAAACTGGCTCGTATATACGTTATACATGGGGAAAACACCTTGCAGCCAGCTCGTTTGCGACATTCGAACTTCGGACCGAACTACCAGTATTCAGTGACTTTACCGCTTTGGTGGGCTTATGTTATGTATGACAGAGCTGCATTTGTTGATTGAAGCTCATTATTAATGGGACTGAAATTCATTGTTGCCAAACTTACATTAATATGTGTATTTTATATATTAAAATATTACCAGAAGCATCTTTTATTACTTACTTTAATTTCAGTAAAATTGCATATATTCAAAATAGGATTTGAATGTATTATAAATTTGAATTAGATCAATTAGGTTGTTTCATTAAAAATAGAAATAAATATTTGAATGATTAAAGAATGACTTTTTATTTTTAAATTACTAAGTCTGTAAAACAAATAAGTTGAAAGATAAAGATTTTAAGTCATATGTAATCGCAAGATTTTGGAAACTAGCTATTTGCCAGGTCACATAGAAGATAAATTAAAGATTTTAAGTTTATCGCAATAGCAACATTTGCCAAGTTGCATGAAAGATAAAGGGCATCGCACATATCGTAATGTAACGTGAAGTAACAGTTAGAAAATTCTCGAAAGACTTTGCTGAAATGTTACTGAATTTTTTTTAATCGTTTCTCAAGCTTTTGATCCTATTTGGCTGTATATTTTTGTTTAAAATTAAACTTTTTAACTAGGATATTTTGAAGTTCCCGTAGTAACACCGAGGTCTAATTTTAAGTTAATGGACTGGGAGACTAAGCGTATTAGTTCGAGATATCTTTATTCATTAGAAAAGATTCTTGTGCTTAAGGGCTCACTAGCGACCGAGCGGTAAAGCCTCTGAACGTCGGTAGTTCGACCCAGGCTCAAATCCAGATAACCGAGGTTTTTTTTCCCCTGAGCTTTATTATATTTAAAAACTTATGAGAATTTATGCTGATTTGAATTGCTTCGATTAAAGAAGAGTCCCCTTTTAGAACATGTGATTTTATGCAATAATCGCATTATACCCTAGGCATAGTAAAAAGTATTGTAAAAGGGAGTATTCTTCTTTCCATTTTTAAGTATTAAGGGCTAATAAATTTATCGCATTTCCGCTGCCTATTACAAAAGAAAATATTTTATAACTATTAACCAATATTTTATTTTTTTTTGACTGCATTAAATTTCGTGATCAATAATTGGAGATATTTTCAGAATAATATTACAATTACCTTTCATTGTAAATTAATGATTTCTAAGTTTTAGCTTGTTCGCTGTTGTTGTTTTTGAAAGATTATGAAAAGTTATCCTAGGGAATGTAACTCACGTATCAAAGTAATTTTATTCTTAATTTATAATTATTTGAATTACTTTTTGTGCTTTCCACATCAAGATGCTTAAAACAAATCAAAAGCGTCCGTAAAGTCATTTATAGTAAGTATGAAAGTAATAAGAATTTATTTATTTGGTTTATTTGTGGAAAGAAATGTACTTCAAAAATAATTCCGGCTGGATTGGTAACCGAAATAACTTAAAACATAAAATTTAAAATATGATTCCTAAAATCATTATATATATATATCTAATAATAAATGCAAGGAAAAGACGGAGCAGCGTCCATGCATAATAGCTATATAAAATAAAGAAACTTGCAGTCGAGGCGGTTTTAATTCCATTTTTATTTTCCATTTGAGATTTGTGGCCACAATCACTTAACACTCTAGTCCTGCCTATTCAAGAACATTTTCATTTTGGAAAATATTGCGATAGGAAGCGCGCACAACGAAATAGCGAACAAGCAGTGAAGAGAGAGTAACTGAAGTGATTAAGTTAGCCAGTATGGAAGCACACGAAGATAAAAGTTTTGGTTTGAGTTGAAAGGTTCAGTTTCCAATTATTACGCCATCAGCACGCCATCAGCGCTGCGCAGGCCATGCAAAATGGAATGAGCTAGAAATGACGCAGTCCAGAGAATTTATTAAGAACAGAGGGAGAAAATTAAAGGGAACTAGGGATTAATTTAAATTATAATTTTGATTTACATATTTTTTATCTTACATATATATATATATATATATAATATATAAAAAATACGATGGCTTTGCTCTACGCGAACAGGCAACCTATAATTAACTTTCCGCAATTTCAGGATCTTCCCCCCAGACCAGTACTTTCGAGAACATTTTGGTATGTTATATAACCGCTGATATAAATACCGAATACGCGTCATTTTTCGTCAGACTGCTTCCTTCTATCGCTGCTAGAAGACCCTGCGCTGCTCATCTCATCCTTCTTTCCTTTGTTAGAACAGTTATGAAGTAGAAAGCCTAACATTAATCTTACTTAGTTTAAATCGCTATTGAATATGTAATTTGGAGAATTTCATATAAGGAAAAATGATCTGCGGTGAGAATTGAATAAAGATGTGCAAGCTAAAAAGCTAAATCCTTCTTTGTCGTCATTTTTGCAGCCTTCTACTCAGCCACAATAACGCCCGAACTCTGGTGCCAAGCTTTGTCATTCCTGTGCCTACCCGCCAAAATATTACTTATACATATGTATAAAAGATTTCACTCTGGTTTATATAAAACATGCGATATGCAATTAGATACGACATGAAAAATTATTCTAGGAATTATATTTTAAATTTTGTGTTTTAATTTTTTTCTGTTTTAATCTTATATATATATATATATATAAGATTTAAGTAAACAA
>KK112159.1:786938-806769 GCA_000611955.2 Stegodyphus mimosarum
CACACACACACATATATATATATATATATATATATTATACGTTGAGAAGATCTGGGCATGTATTTATTAATTTTAAATACGTGAGAATATTCTGTATCTTTAAAACTGAAACGCCAAAATGAAAGGTTAACGCAGATTTCAAACTTTCTTTCCGTATCTTGAAACATTTTAACCCTCGCACACGAAGCCAAAAGATAAGTAAAGCTCCTTCCTTCAAACGCTGGCGAGATACGGGAATGGGTTTACCAATTCACAAGTTATCTATTGTTTGGGTTGGGGCACAATACGTCCACCTCTGGCCCCGATGTCGGCGCCAAGCTGGGCCGATACCCAACATAAACACAACACGATATTCCCCTCCGTTCCCTATCACATACTGCGCGAGGAAGGAAAATTCTTTTAAAACTCTTTCGTTGGCTTTTATTCATTATCTGCAGTCTCTGTGGGTCTTTCACCGCGAGCAACGGGGGCCAGAGTTATTGTGTTTCATTTTTTTGGCAAGGCTCAGTTAAAAATGGTGTGACTTATTATTGCTTCTTAAAAGACGTCTCTGTTGAAATATGAGCCGGCTTTTTGAAGCTTTGTTTCTCTGATTTTCTTATCTCAGTGCGTTAAATGTAGTGTCCGGAATGGTGATGTATTTTGGAGCAAATTTAAAGTGTCTTTCTCTTCTGCTGTTTTAAGCAAATATAATTCCAAAAATAATCGTCTGAAGTCTAATTACTGATTAAAGATTAAAAATAGTAAGGTAATAATGGTATTGAAAGATCTGCTTTAGTTCTAAATGTTAATTTTAAAAAAATTTCTGATGTATAACGTGAATGAGATAGATTCTTTTAGAGGGTATTCCACAAAAGCATCCCTTGCTGAGGTAGATAGACTTTGCATCTTTTCCATAATCGATTAATAAAATATATATAAGATAAAAAATTTTAATTTTAATTTAAACAATGAAGATAAGTGTTATCTAATATAAAAAAAAGCAAACAAACAAAGCTATCTTCAAATTAAGAAATTATCCTGGAATAAAATGTAAAATCAAAGCATTAAATAAATTAAATGGTATGATAATCCATTTGGGCTCTTTTTCAAGGAGAAACCAAAAGAATTATTGTTTCAGGATTCATTTCCTAATCTGTGCATTCTTAGGGCACAATTAGGTTTTTTTTTACTTCCTTAGATGAAGTTAAGGAAGTATTGTAATAGCGAATAATTTCGCATATCAGATTTTAATGGAAATATCCATTTTGACTTTCCCTAAATCCACTTCCACTATTTTTTTGCCCAGAAAGGCTCTTAATTTCGTTTTGGCATTTTGCTCTGATTCACTAAAAGCGTTGTTTCACTTTTCAAATTGTTGCCACCAAATATTATCGCCCTGTATTATATTTAAAGAAATTAAATAATGAAGAATCTGCATGAACGTATGTATGTTTCTCGCGTTATGGTAAAACAACGGTACCTAGAGCCATCAAATTTTGAATATCGAACGTTTCCACCCGAATATGGGCATATGGAATATCGATTTCATATTTTGTAAAACTAACAAATTTTTGATACACAAACTGATTATACGGAACTGATAACCCAAGTTTTCCTAAAGAAAGCTTTATACAGGAAGCTATGAGAAATTTCAGCAGTTGTATTTCTTACCGGGATAATCTGAATGACTTAATTTAGATAACATGTTCTGAATCATGAAAACATGCGTAATATGTAAAAGACTATTTTGTCTTAAGTTTTTTAAAAGTCCTATTTTCATTCTGACGCTTAGCTATCAGAGATGAGCACTTTGTTTGAATTATTCGAGGATGAACAGCTAAAGTGCAAATAGAGTCCTTTAAAAATTTTCAATCGTGAGGGGAAATGTCATATAATAAGCTAAATAATATGACGCTAGTATTGTAAGTTTTCTTTAAAGAGTATTTTCTTTATAAAGACTCGAAGAGTACCCAAGTTTTCGTTAGAAACGTTAATTAATGTTGCTTGCCCTTAATGAACTGCATTACGTTTTGCTTATTTTCATTGTGCCTTTCACCAATATTCTTTAAAAATTCACAAAGAGAATTTATTTTCAAGTTCTGTACATTTTTTTAAAATCATATAATGACAGGGAGTTTAGTACAGAAATGACCTCATTTACATTGTTAACAGTCCTTGGTATTGAATGTTTTAAGTTCAGTACTTCAAGTATATTGAACTTAAAAAATTCAATCCCAATTTTAGTAATATCAAACTTATTTCAAGTAATTAACTAAAGTAAATGAAACTTCAAGTTTCTCATTTACTAATACTGAAATAATTCTTTTCGTAATGGAAGAAGATGTAAGTTAATAACACTAATAAAAATAATAAATTTTAAAAAAATCTGAAAAAGTTCATATTTTAACGATCCCGGAAAAGGATCTGTTAAGTTTTTTTAGCCGCATGCTCAGATCGTAGTCGACCAGTCTGCTGTTGAACTCATTCCTGAAGATAATAATAATAATAAATATTTTATAAATATTGCGGGTAATTATAAAATAATAAAAAAAAACTTAAAAGATTTCGAATTTTAACGGGGTTTGTTAATCTTTTTTCAACCTCTCACTAAGTTTGCAATCTACTTGTCTGCTGTTACACTGATTCCTACTAACCAGTGAGGTAGGAAGTAAGATGGAGAGGCCCTAACCGGTTTCCTCCATACACTGCTTTGAAGCACTGGCGATCCCTTCGTGGTGACGAAAACATTGGGTGATTTACCATTAAGATCAATGGATTTTGATACGATCGGATGTAAATATTTTGTAATTACGTCGTAAATATGCGTATAAATGTATATATTTTGCTTTTCTGCAATATTTCAAAGTCCCAAGTATATGAAAAGAATACATTTTTAAACAATATTTCCTTCTGAACTGAATTAAATGATATACTTTTCATATCTGATCCTAATTTTTCTTAGGACGGTTCATAGGGTCATAATTTTTCATAGGACAGTTCGCTCAGAACAGTTTAATTTGAATGAAATATTTTTACAAGTTTTCGTTAATTACATTAGAAAAAAAAATGCTAAGGTAATTCGATCCTGTTCGGTTAAGGATTACAAAAAGTAAGATCAAAGTTAATTGTATTATTAATATTAAAAATTATGCATTATTTCTTTTCTATTTATAGAGCTTCTTCCTAAAATACTTTTTCAAATATGATATGACTTTTAGCCTCTGAGGCATCTTTTAAATGAAAAATCCAAGTCAGTTTATAATTAACGATCTATTCGGTCCATTTCAAATTAGCGCACTTTTTATTTTAATAGTGGAATATGCTAAATAGTACTTAACTTTCTTTGAATATTTCTGAAAGGTAATAAAAAAGGGGCTTTTTTTTTAAATATTATTTAAATTTGTAACTGAGTTATTATAAAACGTAAGGGAATAATTCTTTAAATTATACTTATCGGATTTTTTTACCCTTAATTTCAACAATGCATATTCCAAAAGTATTCTTTATTACTTTCTTAAATATGCATCCCATAGAATTTGCTTTACAATACCTTTTAACAGATTGCTTTCCAGTACGAACATTCCTTGCTTAAATAGTTTTATAACGTATTTGTCAACAGGATTTTCATTTATGTTTGCAATTCAATATTAAGGTTATTATATATTTAGATAATATTTATAATCATTATAAATTTAGATACATTTAATAAGTAGATTTCTTCACAGTAACTTTCACAGGAGTTTATGAATAAATAAATTCTTCATTTCAAATACATTTATGAATAATTTAATAAATATTTATGTATTTTGTTAAAAGCAGATACATGCTTTTTGCAAGCATATGCATAAATACCCATACATATTTTATATTTTTCATTTTCGGCATGTACAAATCTTTAATTTCTGTACATTCGCAATCTTCTTCGAGTAAAGTAATTTACAATAATTTAGCATATACCCGAAATTTTTACGTAAGAAATATGTGTAACTATAATTTGAATGAAAATTACATGCATTACTTTTAATACCCACTCAAAGGTAGGTTTTTCTTCGAAATTACTCCACGATGGCATCTCTCCCTTTAGGCAGATAGCCCTTGCATGCCTTACTCTATTTAATAAACCTAACCTGACCTATGTGCCTAATTACAAATATTTTAACATGCATAATTTTATATTTACATTTAGCTATCAAGATTCAAACTTTTGACTTAAAACACGTTTCAGGTTGCATTTATTATCAAATTCAAATCTTCTAGTAAATATATTTTGGCAGAGCCCTCAATACCTTTGTTGTTACTGGTTCTCAATTTCTCAGAGAAATCTTTAATCTAGGAGAGAGTTAAATGAGAATCGAAAATTTCGCCAATTTTTAATTACGATAATGAGAGCAAATATTATATATGCTCAAGTTAGCCTTTCTCTGTCTATAATTGAGACCTGATTACGTTAGGAAGTGAGCATGGACCTCGAATTTCCGAGAAAAAAAAAAGACTTACGTGGGAAAAATTTAACAATCTGGAATCATTAAGAGGACCATTCATGATCGGACCTTCTTTGGCAGCATACACAAATAAATTTTCACCTCCGTCGATTACCCCATTTTCAAATTCTTAATAAGCTGTCTTGATGATGTGGCACGTTCACATGGTCACATCATCTTGACCGCACATGGTACTTCCCCCGAATTCGCAAATGTATCCATCTTGTGTTCTCTCTCGTGCCCTGGAGATAAAAATATGTTATTTCGTAAAGTGTTGCCACTGCTCGCTTTCAAATCGTCGAGGTTTTTAATAAAAAATTCATTAAAATGTTGCAAAATGTGAATATAAAATTCGAAATTCAAAATTCGGGCTTCCAGGTGCCCATTTTCGGGTAAAGGACTGCATTATTCAAAATTTGATGGCTCTAGGTAACGTTGTTTTGTCACAATGCAAGAACATGCATATATTCATGCAAATTCTTCATAACTTAATTTCTTTAAATATAACACAGGGCGATAATATTTGGTGGCAACAACTGAAAAGTGATACGCCATTTATAGTAATTCAACGCAAAGTGCTTTTTGAGATAGTCCCTTTTGGGCTAATATAATAATAATAATAAACTGTACTTGCTTTTTGAACACAATTACATGAGCTGGATAGCTTTTCCTTTGTCATCATATCTAAAAATTCAGGGAACAAAAAAATCATTTCATTGAAATTGCTAAAGCTTGCTGAAGGGTTTCATTGTCTTTCCTTTCCTTACATTCATTGTGAACATTTCTTTTGAAACATATTTCACTTTATTTGGAAAATTGCTGGGAGTCGTAGAACGTTTAATTTATATCTGCATAAGGTAACAATTATCATCCTTCAAGTCCTTTTTCATCGATAAATTCCGTAACTACTTTAGACGTCCTCAGCGGAAAAATGAAGGCTCAAACCTATCAGCAAGAATTTTTACATTTTGAGTTACAGAATTTAAACGAACATACATTATTAAACTTTATTACAATTTGCAATATCAAATAACACAATTAAATTTTTCTTTATTGTTAACAAAAAGAAACTCCTACTCTTCTATTCCCTGAATTTTCAAATCAATATTGGTACTAATTTTGAATGTTAACTTTAATTAATAAAATAGGAAATCTGAAATGAGACGAATAAAATGACAACAGCCTCCCTACCGGTATAGTGGTTAGCGTCGCTGACTGCCGTGCCGAAGGGCAAGGGGTTCGAATCCCGAAGAAGGCATGGCGGCACTCTAAATATGCGGCGAGCGGAAAGTCCTCTCGTGTGATTTTGGTGGAAGAGGAGAGGAGTGGAAGACCCGTACTCCCACCCCGGGGTGCTCTTCGTCAAAATTGGGACGGAACTAAGCCAAATCGCACTGTCACCTGGTAAGTGCTCAAGGCTGTTGCCAACAACAGGCGTAATGCGCTCCTTGCGACGAGGAATGGGCTTGGGTTTACTTCGTCAGATAAGTGAGCATAAGCAACAGCAACAAAACGACAACATCTGAATACAGAACGATTCGTCAACCTGCGGCCGAGTGGTAATGTCGCTAAACAAATTTCGATGTTCATTTCCAGAAGAACGGGTTGGCTGCATGGGCGTTTCGTGGTTTTTTTTTTTTTTTTTTTTTTTTTTTTTTTATTTTTTTTTTTTTTTTTGCATGTGTAACGAGTACACAAACTAGTTCCCCTTAGAAAGTCCTCCACAGAGGTATCCTTTCCCTTAAATAGATAGCCGGAGTGTTCTTTGCCCTTAATAAATCAAACCAAACCAAACATGCAAAGATGCATGGCCAGTGCTTTTCGACAAGCGCTCCTAAAAGATGAAAGGACATGGACTCTGCGTTTTTTCTTTTTTGCTTCCTTTATCCTCGATCGTTTGGAAGCGGTCAGACAACCACGACATTGGAAAGACTGACGCTTCTATACAATATGTTAAACTGCAAATTTAAAGTTAGCTCCTGCAATAACTATGGACGTTATTAATGAGACCCTCCTGCACTTAGATTTGTAATTTATCATCATCGCCTATTTTCTTAATTTTTTTTAATAAATAAAAGTAATTTGAATGAATTGGTTAACTCATTTTGCTGGAAATATAATGTGAGTTGAGTAGTTTATATATTTATTAATTTTTTCACCTAGTCTTTAATCACAAGTTGTAGGAATAAAACCACGCTCCTTTCGTCACTTTCTGTGCAACAAGCACTGTCGATGCCAGAGCTGGTGATGCGGTCACGCCGGGCCGTAGAATTTAGAAAGGGCTTAATTTTTAGAATTTGGATAAGTAACAAGCAGCAAAATTAGCGACGGTAAAATTTTTAGTATTTAAGGGAGGCACTTGACAACAGAATTTAGAAACAGTAAAATTTTTAGAATTTAGGGAGATGCCGGGTGGTATAATTTTAGACGCGTAGAAGATTGCACTCGGTGGCGAACTGCATAGTGCCGGTCTGGTAAGAAGAGATAAAATATAGCAGTCTAAGTCTAGTGAAGTGTGGAATATATTTTGTGATATATAAAGAAGAAATCTATCAGAAATACTTTTACTGAAATGATGTGATGTTAGGAAATCTGTTTTTTATTCTAGTATTTCGATTTTCAAATCACTTTATTGTCACGTCCATTTATCGCTACTTCGCCAGGAGCCAATTTGAGAGTTACTGTCATTCTCGTAAAATCTTTGATTTATCTCTGAAATAACAGCAGCGCTATGCTTATCAATGTAACAAAGTGGGCGATTAAAAAATATATTTTAAATTATTTTAAATTGGGCGACATAAAAATACACGCTTTCTTATTATATTTAGAACTGTACAGTTTTCAAAATCATATAAAACGCGAGTCCATTGTACCATAACACTAGAGGAAGTACCCGATACCAGTTAAGTTAGATTAAGAGTAACGCATCTAACAACAGAGAGAACGATGCCACTGCAATCCTTCTCTAATAATGATGCAAAAAATACGATTCGTAGTCATACATTTTTCAGTCTGATGCGATATGGAATTCACATAAAAAATTTTGATAGAAAAATAAGCTAATTCTCTCCCATTATACCAGCAACAATGGCCGGCAGTTTTTAACGATTTTCGTCTTTCTAATCAAATGGTCTAAAAACTGAAATTTCATCCAATATTTCACTTATACTCAATTTTAGTCGATTAAATGTGGCAAAAAATTCAGCATAATTCATCATAATTCAATAACGCGAACAAACAAACAGATATTCTTCTTTATATGTATAGATTTTGTAAAACTTTCAAATTTTTGATTAAAAACTCTACGATTTGAAAGCGAACAGTAGCAACACTTTTCAAAATAAAGCATTTTTATCTCCAACGCGCGAGAAAATGTTGCCACTCGGAAAAACGAGTGCCAAAATCAGCGCTTTCAGAGTTTTTAATTAATATTTCGGCTGATTAAAGTCGTACGAAGATGGGAACAGTAGAAATGGTTTCTCGCAAATTTTTGGAATCGGGAACAATGTATGTAATGTTTGGCAGTGCTACTTTTATTTCATCGAAAAACTTAGAAACTTTTTATTAACAAACTCTAGGATTTGAACGCGAGCAGTGGCAACAACTTTCGAAATGAAGCAGATTTTCATCTCCAGCTTGCGAGACTGTTGCCACTCGGAAAACTGAGAACGAAAATGATCGTTTTTCCGAGATTTTAATTAATAACTCTGATTTTAGCTACTTTTTCTTATAAAAACGTGGACGTCGACCTTTCCTAGGAACGAGAAAAGAATTGTAGAGAGTTTGGTGACGATAGCTTTAGTAGTGACTGAGTTAATTGCGAACAAACACACAAACAGACATTCTTCTTTATATATACAGATTAATTCCCATATGTTAAGAGAATAAGATGATAACAATTACCCAAGTTGGCCGATTACCTTGACGTAGGTTGCTCACTTTCTTTGCTTTTTTAAAAAATTTTTTTTACTCTTCTTACAGTTTTAAATTATTTACTGAAACAGTGTACAAGGGGGGGGATGAGTCGTTTGAAGGACAAATCCGAACAACACCAACTATCCTGACAGCTGAACAACAGCGACGCGAGTGCCTAATGGTTGGCACGCGACCAAACTTGCTGTGTCGCGAGCCACCTACTTGAGAAACCAATTGACTCAAAAATAGAGAACCATACGAAGAGGTAAATATTATATTCTCCCCCCTCCCCCAAAACGAAGAACTCGAAGCAGCCTTGAAAAACAGTTCAGTTTATGAACTGATAAGGCGTCTGCGACGTAAAGGTTCCCTCAACAAAGCCAGACTTGTGTTTCGGCCACAAAAAATACCACATCTTTTATAGTCCGACGTCTCGGTTGAAACAATGCTCGAGTCATGGGAAAAGTATAGTCAAGTCCGCTACGGCGGTGGTAATCTAAGGCCTTAGTGAAGTCCTTTATTCCACTTCGACAACTGACGTCTTGTTTTCGGGCAACTTTTTGGATTTTTCGAGTCTGACGTAATAAGGATATCGTGTCGTTAACCCCATTATATTATATTATACGAAAAGAGGGAGGGTGATTAAAAATGGGATAAATGTTAACATTCCGGGGAGTCTTGGGTGTTGATCTTTCACAGAGGATGGTTGTGATTTCATAAGAAGGGACGTCTCTGAATCATTGCAAATTAAGCGGTAATAACTCCAAAAGAAAGAATGCTCCCCTTCCTAGATTTCACAATGTTATTATATGACATAAAAATTCTCATAATTTTTGTAGTTTCTCATAAATATATCAGAATTAACACTCTCTTGCTGAGTTTTATATTGGTGAAGTTACGGTGTTACTGCTTTTATGTTAGTAACAAACAATTCACAAGAGATTTTAGAAGTAAAAAAAATATATATAAAACTGAGTATAAGCAATTGATTTGTAAAAGAAATTATGCAAAATTGCAGTCTCTTGTTTTAAGTCTTTGAAAAACTTTGCTGTGGCAAGTGAGGCAATAAGTTTAGTTGAGTAAGTAAGGTAATAAGTTTCAATTTTCCTTTTTGTTTCTTACAAGTTTTCTTTTCTAAGGGTGTAGCGTCATTACATTTCGAAGCAAGAAATGAGCAATATTATCGACGGGATTCGAACTCCGAACCTCCCGATTGCCAGCCGGACGTACTTACAGGTAAACACAAATGCTCAAGTTAAGGAAGGGAAAAAATGCTTACATTCTTCCCCAGTTAAAGGGTGTCTGGGAAGGAGGGGAACCAAATTCAGGTGGTGACGAATTATCGTTCACCACATTTTAATTTGGTCGCCACTCAAAGAGCGATAAAGTATTTTATCGGAGCAGAAAACAAGAAAAATCACGGCCTCGTCGCGAATCGAACTCCGTAATTACCGATGGTAGCCGCACACGCTTCTAGTTAACTTAGGAAGACGCGCGGCGAGGAAGAAGAAAATTCCTTATAAGGTAATAAAAAGTAGACATTTGTCTTCGCCTTTTAAGTCACTTCTGACCTTTAAAATTATTATTATTTCCTGGTAGACTAACAGATATAACAAATTAGAAGCTAATGCAACTTACCTCCATAAATGCAGAAGCTTGCCGTGGTACTATTCTGAGGCCATAACAGTTTCATAGATGAAAGTTCCTTAATTTTGTGGTTCTAATTTTTTATTTGTTTCTAAGGAATAACTAATTACAAAAATTATTACCAAAAATACCTACAATTAAATCCGATGCTAATTTGCGGCACCTTTCTATAGCTTTCCATAGTGGTTCTGCGTAGGAAATTATTTAATCTTTTCAATCTGTCCAAAATGTCTCTTATTTATCACAAACTTTCATCATTATTTTGAAAAAAATTAAGGAAATGAAATGTATATATTGGAAGAATTTTTGTTGTTTTTTGTCCATCTATTTCATGGAAGAATGGTTGCCAGAGCCTCGAGGAGGTAATCCGAGGATCTCCCCTTCTCGCTTACCACAAAACCACACGAGAGGACGTTCGATTCACCAAATATTTAAAGTGCCCCCATGCCGCAAAGACACTATACACTTACAAACATCCATGCCTTCTCCGGGATTCGAACCCAGGGCCTTCGGTATCGCAGCAGGCCACTAAACCGTCTGGGTGGCATATTAGAAGAATTAAAAAATAAAATCTTTACCAATAATTGTAGATAATAAACAGATGAATTAAAGACAGAGGAAGGAATTGGAGTACCGGTTTCCCTTTTATGAATAATATATTTTGTTATTTTGAAAACTATAAACTATCGGATCCTCTATATCTTTTCAAACTGCTGAAGTGTGTAGCCCAGATGGAACTGTAAAATGACATCAAAAATCCCGTAATCGAAAGAACTTTTTCTTTATCGACGCAACATTATTCTTTGTATGTTGCCACTATTTCCATTAGCTATATTTATTCCATTCAAAAGTGGTTAACGATTTCATTTCTGGGCTCTAGTTGAGATGCATGTATGATCAATTGCTACGGACCACAGATTTAGAGCTTAATCTGTTGTCGGTACGTTTTCAGGCACGTGATGACTTCGTTTAGATTATCGAAAAAGAATATCAGATTTAGTATGAAGGTCCTGCTCTGTATAAAATTGATTTCAATTGAAATTTAAAAAAAAGACATACACCTGCCGTTTCCGGAAAGAACTAAGGATTTTATAAAAGGAACTAAACAAGTTTCTGAATTCACGAAACTACTGTCATATTTGTTTAGGTCGGCTGAAAGAGAAACATAAGATAATTTAGATTTACACTGTGGAAAACAAAAAATCTGAAAGGTTTCAGATTTTAAATTACGTTCAAAGGGAAGTTTTCTTTTTAACATTTTGTGTGCTACCTCTATTTATTAAATATCATGTTCTTCGCACTTAAACCATAAAATTCAGTTAAAGAACAATATCGCAAAATAATTTTTAACTGAGCATATCTTTAGAATTTTCTGTACACAGTCTCAGGCGCTGGAGATAAAAATGTTTCTTTTGTATAACATTGCCATTGCTCGCTTTGAAATACTTGACTTTGTTAATAAAAAATTCCAAATTTCAAATTTGGGCTTTCAGATGCCCATAATCGCAGCAGGATTACGTCTTTCAAAATTCGATGGCTCTAGGTACCGTCGTTTTATCACAATGCGAGAAACATATATACATTTATGCACATTCTTCATTATCTAATTTCTTTAAATATAATACAGGGCTGCAATACTTGGTGGCAAAAGTTTGAAAAGGGAACCAACACTTAATGTTTCCGACGTAAAATCGCAAAACGAAAACAATAGTCCTTCAAGGACAAAGCTCCTTTGGACTAACAAAGTGCCTAAGCCACATATGATGTTTTATCGTTTTCAACAAATATGCCAAATTTCAAAGCCTGCCAATATATAAATTCACGTATATCTTCGGAAATTTTGAATAAAAAGCTCTAATTTTTTGTAGGTATGCTTAAATACATCTACTTTAAGATGATGGTAAAAATTTTATAGAGTATAATTCAAAATGCTTTTTAAAAAAAATTGCTTAAAAATACAAATTTTAAAAATAAAGAATACAAAATGGACGAATTTTATTTGGAATGAGCCTATATTTTAAAATGGGCAAGGAGGAATCAAATACGTTTAATAAAAAAGGAGAGGTTAATAAAGATATACCGAATTCAATTAACATGGAGGAGTTAAAATTTTCAGAGCTAATTTTTTAAAAACTACTCTTGTGATTTTTATAAAACTTGGCAGTTTAGCGTAATTTGAGTTATAGAATCGAAATATGGAAAAACATTGGCATGTCATTTCAGCAATTTTTTGTCAGTGCAATTTTTTGCCAGCAGTCAGTGCAATTTTTTGCCAAAATACCTACATTAGAACAATGCTATATATAGATCTAATACATATCCTAGGTCGCGCTTTCGGGACATGAAAAAAATTTCATCAATCGGGCTAGTAGAACGGGAGATATAGAACTGTCCCCCCCTTTTTTTTCGCAGTGTATAGTGAGTCAAAAAAAAAAAAGGACGAGTGTTATATCTTCTGCTATAGTAGGCATATCGACGAAATTCAACCTGCGGTTTTCATGCATCAAAGCGCGACTTAGATTATGTATTATATATTTATATAACACAAATATATTATATATTAAATATATAATAAATATCTATTTATTTTAACACAAAACCAAACTTTGTCTGAAATGACATGAATTTTTTTTTTTTTTTCTTTTTTTTCACTTCAAGGCCTGTGTCTCAGATAAATTTTAAAAAAATATCGTACTAGCCATTTTGAAGATATTCGCATTTAAAAGTGAGCAGAGTCTTCAACCCAGTCCCAAAAAAATTTCACTTATGAACTTAACAACTTTTTTTTTTCCTTTCTGCCTTTTATGTACACTCGCATGATAGAAAACTTATTTAATAAATTGACTTGCTTTTCTCCATTTTAAACATAAAAATTTACAATTTTTAAAAAACTGCTAAATACTTTTTAAATTGCTATTGCTTTTAAATCGCTATAACGGACTATATTTAAAATTTTTAAATATAGTCCGTTATCAAAAGTATATTTAAAGGATTTTCTTGAAAAGTTGTTCTTTAAAATGTCATTCATTTGAAAAGGAAATCTGATTACTAATAAATTCAGAATCTGACCTTAATATATGATGAAACATATCAGTACGAGTGAGAAAAAATATCTGTACTTTTCAAGATGCGTGAAAAATACATTTTAAACAAATCGTACTGTCACAGTTCATCGTATATTTTTTTTCAAAGTTATACTTGAAATCTTAGTGAATTAATAACTATTAATGTCAAAGCAAAAGAGAAACACGCCAAAATAAAACATAAAATTAACAAAGCAATAGCCTTTTATTTGGCTTGCAGATTTCTTTGCTCCTGATGAAGACGGACCCTTACTTATTTGCCATCGAAATCGATTGAGTTCTTGGCCAAATCGCCAAACATAAGGTAGTTGCGTTGCTAATTCTAAACTATTAATATATTATTTGAAATAACGTAAAACTGTATATAATAAAAACCGACAGCAATATATGTGTATTTTATAGCGATAATTTTTTTCCTTGACGTGACTGCCTTTGAAAGTGACCAATACTTCACAAAAAGTAATTAAAAGGAAATTAACTCGCAACCTGAAAATTTCAAATTAACTCTGTGGAAAAGACGCACTGATTGAAAATATTTAATATTTTAAAATTTGGTTCATGAAATTGATGCCTTCCTAAAGCGTCATCCAAAATATTTGTAAACTGAAACATTTTCTGTGGAGATTAATGGGAAATCAATTAATCTTTTCCCAGATCCCAAATGATAGTTTAGAAAAGAGTACTTTGGATGTAAGTTCGCAATGCAGAACTTATAGAATTCATTAAATCTAAAACATACATAATAAGCATTCACTCAATATTTCACAAAATACTAAACATATAAAAAGCAGGAACACTTTAATTAAATTTTACCGTATTCCTATGTAAAAAATTTAACGAGCCAAAGATGCAAAATGTTGTTTTTTAAAATGGAAATTTTATTCCGTGAAAATATTAGGTAGCTACTTTCTGTGAGTTTTCCTTTTCTCACTCTTAACATCCCACGGCTGTACTTAAAAATCTTTAACTCATTTGTAATGAGTCAAATGTTGTTCACTCTGATTTGTTTCTGTCTATGTTTTAAAACGCACCTAAAGCAAAACACGGCACTGTGATTGCAAATACTTATGCTACGGTTTTATGAGGGTGATAATGTTCGAGGAATCTTGCAGTTTACTCTGTTTTTCGGAAATTTAGATTCGCATTATTTTTCACAATTAGGAACATCTCTTCCATCTTCTTTTTAAATTATTTCCTTCACTGCCTTAACTGCATTTTGGAGTATCATTTGTTGCTGGCTTATTTGTTCGTATCTCGAGACATTTTTCATTTCGAAAATTTGTTCGTGATCCAAGGCGTTCATGAAACAAGGATCCACTGTATGGATTTAATGTTATCAACTCATAAAACTAATTCTTGTAGTTGTTGAATAAAATTAAAATTAAACTAAAAAATAATTTCAATTATAAAAAAGCTCCCACGATTTCTGCATTTCTTTTCGGATGATATGCTTATGTGAACAGAAAATATCAAAGTATTAGAAACAGAATATGTGAACAGAAAATATCAAAGTATTAGAAAATACGAATTATCGTCTGAAAAAAAGAACTAAAAGAAAAAGTATGTAGAAAATGGTTTGCATTATTATGATGCCGTAGAGTTTTGTCATTAATTTTAGATTTAATTTCCGATACAGAACGCTAACGTACAAATTTGTAATTTAGAATTACAAATTTTTCAATTGATAAATAAAGATATTTTGCATAAAATGTTAGGAATAATTGCTTATTAAAACATATTGCATTTTTCATATTTATGTTATGAAAATATACTTGTTTCAAAATTTTGTTCAGAAATACTGAGAAATTTTTGTCTTTACGTAATTAACTTTTTTAGATCAATGTGCAAGATACTTATATAATGGATTATGGAGATCAGAGCCACTAGAGGTTGCGACATCCGCCTGCGAATAATTAAAAAAAAAAAAAAAGGCTGAAAGCTGTCAGATTTTACATTAGGGCCAAAGGCACTTTTTTAACGTTTCGTGTGTTACCTTTATTTATTAAATATCATGTTCTTCACACTTAAACCATAAAGTTCAATTTAACAGCAATATCGCAAAATAATTTTAGAATGAACATATTTTTAGAATTTCCGATACACAGTCTCCCGCGCTGGAGATAAAAATAGCTTTTTTTTTTTTGTGTGTGTGTGTGTGTACAGTGTTGCCATTGCTCGCTTTGAAATCGTTGAGTTTCTCAATAAAACATTCGTTAAAGTTTTACAAAATGTGAATTGCATAATAAAACAAATTCCAAATTAGGGCTTCTAGATGACCATATTCGGTGGAGAATTACATTATTCAAAACTGGATGGCTCTAGGTGCCGTTGTTTTATCACAATGCGAGAAACATGCATACATTTATGCAGATTCCTCATTATTTAATTTCTTTCAATATAATACAGGTGTGTAATATTTGTTGGCAACAATTTGAAAGTGAACCAACGTTTATAGTGAATGGACGCAAAATGCCAAAACGAAATTAATAGTCCTTCTGGGCAAATTGCGGCTTTGGACTAAAGAAAAGGCTTTTGTTGCAAACGACAGGCGCAATCTTGTCCTTTTGCCACGATGAATTTCGTAGGCTTGCTCTGATAGGCCTGATACTGTCGATCAGGTGGGATATTTCACAACAACAATAAAAGAAGCCTGTCATTAATCTGTAATTTTTACTTTCCTTCCATGTTACAAGAGATTATGTTGGAATATTCAAGCAATAAAATTATATTTAAAGCATCTTTAACTGTTTAAATTTTGAGAAATGTTTTATTTATTTTTAAGACATCAACAACCAACCATCGGCCGCCCAACCAAGGTAGTGGTTAGCGAAGATAGCTGACTGCCATACGGAAGAGCTCAGGTTCGAATCCCGGAGAAGGCTTAGATGTTTTTAAGTGTATAGTATCTGTGCGGCATGGGAGCACTCTAAATACGCGGCGAGCCGAAAATCCTCTGCAGAGGCTCGTTGTAGGGAAGAGGGTTGGGAGATCCTCAGACCAGTCCCCTCGGAGGGCTCTCCATCATCCATCAAAACTGGCGGCGGAACTGAGCAAAGTCATACTGTCACCACGATGAATTTCGTGGGCCTGTTCTGATGTTACTGTCAGACAAGTAAAATAAGTCACAACAACTACGTGTCACAAAAGAACATCAAATTATCATTTGCTAAGTATGCAAGATTAATAAGCTATTTTGTGACATATCATACGTAAAAGATGACTTTTGATTATGAATTTTTGTTTCCAAAATGATTATTCATTACTTGCAAATGAACTCGCAAAGTCAAAAATGCGTGAGTAGAATCTATAAGTTATAGAATATTAAATTATTATTTACCGTTAGCTGGATAATGTGATAAGTTTTATAGCTCTGTTTAGCCAACAAGACATTTAGTCGGCAGGACGCTTAACTGAAAATTTCATTTAGCCGACAACACGTTTAGCCGACAGCGAGTTTAGATGACAACGCAGGCATTTAGATAGTATTTTACTAAAATTTGTCCATATTTATCCGCCAATTATTAAATCTTTCTATCATTTACAAAATTGTTAGTAAAGGTCTTAAATTATTATGAGAATTCTTCTTATCAATATTAAAATTATTGTCAATATTATTGTCAATTATTGTTTTCAATATTATAAATTGTTGTCAAGTATCGCGTCAATATTAAAATCAAAAATACTTTAAACAATGCCGATTACTTAAGTTATTAAATAACGTTAACCCGCTAACATCACAAGTTCTATTTCTACAATACTAGTTGGTAAAAAAATGTAGTAGGTTTAACCCTACTATGGCTTTAATTTATCTTTGCTGTAGCCAATTCATTGCTCACATATCTCGTTTAGACTTGAACAGATGTTGCCTTTTCTATTACCATTATTCAATAGGTTTTTGAAGTATAACAATTTTTTCCGAAATCTTCATTACCTATTTCTAACACATTATGCAAGAAACGAAAATGATCACTACTATTTTTAGTTATTCAAAACTCCCAAATAACGAAATGCATGTATTATCCAGAAATATATAATATATGTTTTAGTTATGTACTTATTTTTGGTGATTTATCATGATGGTTCTGGTTCATGTTGGAATTATTATGCTACTTGCCTTCATTGAATTTTAATGGCGGAGTTAAATTCTGATACCTCATCTATGTCTACGTTATAAACATGTTTTTTCCTCAGTTTCAGTCTATTCTACATTCTAATAAAATATTTTAAAATTTCAGTTGTACTGCAAATAAAGTTTAATATTCGTACTTTATTACGTAGCTGACAGCAGGCGCAATTTATCGTGATAAAAACAGGGTGGTGATAAATTGTCAAAGGAAATACGTATTTAATTTTTTTAATTAATTAAAAAAAATTTCATCATATTTTACCATTTAATTAAAATTATAATAATTCATAATTTAAATGAGCCACAAATTTCTCCTGATTGACATCGTAGCTGTGAAGCTGCTTCAATATTAGTTCTTTATGGAATATCTAATGGTTTCAGCAGAATTAAATTGGGTACCTGAAAATTTATATTTCAGTGAAAAGTTTAAAATCTGTTTTTCTGCCCTTCCTCCTTTCATATTGTTACGGATTTCGTATTTATTTAGGTATTTAATTAGAATTGTAATTAAAATTGTTTTATTTCCCCATGCAACTCAGGCGAATTTGAAGAGAAAGCTACGTCGGAAAAGTAAAAATACAAGAGCGCGTGCGTTTAATATTCAATAAATAAATATCTCGTAATTGCTGTTTAAATCCAGAAAAACTGAGAAAACAGATTTTACCAGAATGTTCTCGTGAATAATTAAAAAGCTCATAAAAGCCGAATTAAAACACCTCAGCTCAGTTGCTGTTGTTTTAAGCGAACTGCATGTTTACTTAACGCTGTAACTGATTATAGCGAATTCGCTGTGAGATTGGATTAACTTTCTCCGTTTTGAATTGAGTTCTGTTTAACGTTTGAGATATTGTGATATTGTACGAATATCTCTGAGGAAATATTTCAGCATTTTGTTTTATTTCATGTGAAAAGAATCAATTTTATTAACTTTTTTTAACGACTTGTGCATTCAGTCCATTACGAACCCGTAAACACTAACAACCTACATCAGCTTGCAAACAGGCCTGATTAAAACAGTCTGAGGCCTTAGGCAGAGCATTACTTCAAATGTTCACATTCGTAGTTTTATGAGATGAAAACAAGTTTAAGAGGAACTCTAAGATAATTTTAGGGCCAATAAAAAACTTGGAGCCTTGTAGGACCAGGCTCTGTTTCCAGAACGTTGAAAAGGTTTTTACTGATTTTGGTTGTTTAATCAAAACATATTGTTGCGAAATGCTGTGAGAAAGCTAAACGGCGGACTTAGGTTTGCCAGAAAGTGGCAACACTGCCTTCACCTGCCACTTTACGATATTTGGCTATATTTGGCGACAAAATTGGCGATATATCATAGACGGAGCGCGAACATTCTAGGACTTATTCTTAGCAGTTTCTTCGGGAATATTCTTGAAGGTAGGTTAAAGCTATATATACCCTGCCTGTACGGGAAGAAAGTAGTGTTTTGAGTGCAGAGATTAGCTTGAGAGTCATGTACCGAGTCGGAACTGTACTTTAATGCTATGCCGTGAAGCTGTGTTCGTTATGACTTGAAAGTTGTGTTGCTGAGTATTTCAGCGTGTTTGTCTTAGATTTTCGACGAGTGTAAACGTGTCTTTTGAATTGTCCTGTGTAATAGTTACTGGCGAATAAGGGGTGTTTTGATTCTTCATCAAGTGTTATCATCAATTACTCCAAATCCACGAACCCGCAAAACGCAATAATACATTCACAAGTGCCAAGCTTCCACGCCGATTTAATGTAGACGGAATAATATCGAAACAATACTCCTCTACAGTTTAGCATTGCTATTTTGAAAAATTTATTTTAAATATGATTTTATGATCTGCGTATTAAATTTTTAGGGAATCAATTCTTAAAATAGGAGAACTATTATGACCGCTTACCCTAAAACTGTTTTAGAAGGCAAACTGGGATCTAAATACTAGTATTAGGTTGCAATTAAAAAAAAAAAAAAAGGAAGGAAGAAAGAAATAAGAGAGTTCCTCTCTTCCTAGTTATTTTATTTATTTTTTTTTAAAGTTTTTAATTTTAAGCTGTTCTTTGAGGTGTTAGAGTGTAATCTCAAATTTACACATTTCAAATATTTAATACCTTGAACGAGCATTATTGTTACGCTTGTTACGTAAAATCATGTCCTGGCCAAAACCAAAAAAAAAAAAAAGTTTTGATGATAATGATGGGTAACTGGTGAATGTAGAAAGGAAAAAGGTCAAGGAGTATCACTGTAATTCACGCGCCTTGAAATGTGATGCCGTGGGCAAAATACCCGACTTCTAATTTATCTTTCATTTGCCTTTTCTCATAGCCAATTCTCAAAGTATTGTTTTCGGCAAAACATAACATTCTTTGATTTGTCTTTCAAATTTCATCAAATTGTTTTTTATTAAAAAATAGAAAGCAATAAATACACATTTTAATAATTTAAATATTTATTTTACTCTTTTATTGTTTTTTAACAATATATAGCCAGTAGTTTTTGTAGACATTTGTAACTTTGTTATAGTAAAATATGAAATATGTTTCGTATGGCATAAGTTACGCAGAACGTTAGAAAGCTATTTGTTTTTTTTTTTTTTAATTTTAATAATTTTTTATAC